>JBAFWW010015175.1:11028-22432 GCA_036873685.1 Agapornis canus
ATCATTATTATTATTGGTGGTAGCAGCAGTGATTTGTGTTATACCTCAGTTACTGGACTGTTCTTATCTCAACCCATGGGATTTGCATTCCTTCGATTCTCCTCCCCATCTCTCTGGGAGCGGGGAGGAAGGAGGGGGGGAGGAAAGAAAGAGGGGGAGGGAGTAGAAACTGGTTTTAAACCACAACAGTTCTTTTTATTTTATACTTATTCACAGTTTGCCATTGGAACTTGCACTATTAAGCAGTCTCTATCATGCTGGTGAAATAAAGGTTTCTAATAGTCCTCAAATTGTCTCTGTGCTTAAAGTTCTACACTCTACACATTGATTTACTGACTTTTCTCACCCTCACCAGGATTTTGCTTCATGCTAATTAAATCCAGGTTCTGGTACTGTCCTTAGCAGGAACAAGCATCAACAGAAAAGGTAAAGCACTACACAGTGAGTGATGGTTGCAGGTTCTGTCAATAACTATGTAATTTCCTGTAGAACTAAATTTTGCCAAGCACATTGCAGAATGACCAGCTGTTCTGAAAGAATGAAAAGCAGACCTCTGTACTTTTAGTGACATATGTATTCTACCATTCCCTGATTGTTGCAAAATCTTCCAGAAAAAAATTGGTTTCTAGTCTTACAAGTGCTTTTCTTACAACTCGTAAAATAAATAAAAGCAACATAACCAGACTTCCAGAGTCTATACACAGCCTGAAGGTTTGAGAAATTCAGCTGTTTCATCCATTCAAATGATTTTCTATCTCTGAAACCTAATGATAGTGATTTATAAAACTTAGGCTGATTTGCTTTTTATATCCTCCCCCCTCCCCCAGTATCAACACAACAGGTTTCTCCTTAAAATGGCAGCCAACTCTATGAGTCCCCAGCAAATCAAATCTCACCCTCTCATAGAGGTTTCCCAATCTCCTGGCTTTGGAAAACAATGTTATATTTTGAAAACCAAAATCTAGAGTAGTTCCAAAACAGAAAAACTGGAATGTAATTTTATGCTACACCTTTTTTTTAATTTCATATGTTTTTTCATAATTTCAAGTTGCATATGAGTCATGTGCTACAAGAATCACACACTTGGCTACAGAACTAAGGTCCAGACCATGGCAGACTATGCAGAAGGTTTCACTGCCTTGATTTTCAGTGGCAAATGTCTAACCCTTTTCTTGGGCAACACTGGAACAGGTTGCCCAGAGAAGCTGTGAATGCTCCATCCTTGGCAGTTTTTCAGGCAGGTTGAACAGAGCCTTAATTAACCTGGTCTAGTGGCAGATACCCATTGCAGGGGAGTCAGAACTAGATGAACTTAAGGTCCTTTCCAACCCAAATAATTCTAGTATTCTATTATTATAAATGCAAGAGATTTTTCATATATGTCATGTACTTCTGGAGAGATGATCCAATAATAAGGAGGAGTGATTTCCTTTCTTTCATATTAATAACTCACCTTGTGTAATTTGACAATTGGGGGCCTGAAAATGTGGTATGCTGCTATTGACTTGACTAGATTTAATCCTGATGAATAAGGATGTAAAAATAGAATTAGGCTACATGCTAATGGCCATATCAAATCCAAATCAATTAATAGTATTTATCTAATGGAAAGTGCTAAATACCAATGCAACAACGCTTATCAGCCTTTCACTTTGTGTTATAAATTGTTGTCATATCATATATTAAACTGTATTTAATCTTCTGCCCCAAACAGTTTATCTTGTGAGAGTGTTAATAGATAATTAATCTCCTTTTAGCTTACTTGCTCCTCCAATAGACCCAGTTTATCCTCAGTTTATCACTGAAACTGTAACTAAAGCAGTTTATTTCTGGTACTGTTCCCAAATTTCAAGGCTCATTATACTTATTCTGTGCAATGCTAAGCCACATGATTCTGCACTCAAATGGACAGAAGATGAACTCTGATGAAACTTTTTGATACTAGGCTTCAAAGAAATTATTAAATACACATTTGCATGATATGGCTTTTCCTGGTGAGATCTTCAGTATTTGAGGGTAACTGGATGGACAGTAGACAAGCTTCAGTCATTTGGGGGTCTGATCCTCTTTGAATATAAAGCGATGATATTTCTTAGGATGTTTTTATTAGGGTGGCTTTTAAGTTGCTGACAGCCAAAACACCAACACTTGCTATTATAAATTCCTTAATTTCTGAAAAGCAGTATTTTCTTGAATGGATAGTCTAAATTATCGGGGGTTTTAAGCCTATTTCAGTAAAGAGTACATAGCAATACAATCAGAGATGCAGCTTAATTCTATTAATTCTAACATTTGTTAAAAAGTTCAAAAACTTTTGCAATGTTTTTGTTAATTTTAAGATTTTCCAAGTCTTAGTTCAAGATTCCTCCTTAGGGAAGAGATTCTTGATCCTAACTGAAACACAGATAAAAATACAATTTGCTAGTATCAGTTCAACTGAAATTTTCATACAAAAAAGAAAAAATAATCTGTAAATATTTTCCAAACTGTGAAAATGTTACAGCGTTGCTTAGAAATTTACCATCTTTAACAGAAAAAAACCCACAACCCTTACTAAAAGAAATATTACTTGCAATAGTATCAGTAGCAGAGATGCCCCAATTTCAAGGGACTCAGGTTCTATGCAGTCATCTTTCAGACATATGAGTTTTAAACATGATGCAGACTTCAGTCAGCACAATAGTCAGCAAAACATTCAGTAGTTGTGAAATATGAATATTTTTAGGATTAAAGAAAGTGTTTAAATATTTGTAATTCAGACTCTACAATTCTGGCCATACAGTGCAAGCTTTTGTGATACAACAAATTTCCTATTTGTTGAGTAAATTTGATGAAAAATAAGCCTACACATGCATTTGAATCAGACCACATTCATCTTTCCCTCTTAACTACAGCAATTTGAATTTTCACATATTTTGGGCATGTAATTCAGCAATTGGAAAAGAGAAGGCTGTGTAGAGACTTCATAGCAGCCTTCCAGTGTATGAAGGGGCCTACAAGAAAGCCAGAGAGGGACTATTAATCAGGGATTATAGCAGTAAGAAAAGAGGTAATGGGTTCAAAATCAACAAGGGGACATCTAGGTTAGATACAAAGAAGCAGCTCTTCCCTGTGAGGGTGGTGAGGCACTGGAACAGGTTGTCCAAAGAAGCTGTGAATGCTCCATCCCTGGCAGTGTTCAAGGTCAGGTTAAACAGAGCCTTGATTAACCTGACCTCGTGGCAGATGCCCATTGCAGAGGAGTTGGAACTAGATGAGCTTTAGGACCTTTCCAACCCAAATAATTCTATGATTCTATTATTCTATAATTCCTGTTACTTTTTCCTATTAACTGTTGAGGAAAACATTACTGTCAGAGAAAGGCATTGTCAGAGGTTAGGCAGAGCCTGCTCTGTGACAAATAAAAATTACTAAAACTCATTACTTCAGAAGTTACAGTCTGGCAGATCAAAGAGCATCACAGAGGTGCTAGGAAGAGTGTGATACCCTTTTCCCTCAACAATGTACATATCAGTTGGCAGTGCTGCTGGTGCCCTATACTCTTAATCAAGCCTTTCTTCAGGAAGAGGTGGTGGCAGACATTGAGCTAACACCCTGGCTGGTGTCATTCATGTCATTCATGTCATATAAGGCCCCGAGAACTGCTCTCAGAAGGCACCTGAAGGATGGAATTTGGTGCAGAAAATCCCCCAGCTAACTAAGTAAGGAGATGGCACACAGGGCTCATAGATGCCATGAGGAAAGCCCACACTGGGTCCATGGAGTCAAAGCAGCCATGCTCATGTAAAACCTGCTTTTCATGAGAACAATCCTTCATGGTGTTAGCCTTTTGCTCCTGCTGCCAGCTTGGTCCCAGCTGGGCAGAGTATCCCTTCATGGAGCAGTGCTGGGCAGCACAAACGTGCCTTTAGCTGACTGTGCTCAAGTGAAATGTGGTTGACTGATGGTGCAAATTTGTTTCTACCAAAATGAGCTGCAGGCTTCTTGTAACATCTCTAGGGAGACATGCAGTGCATAGTGGGTGATTTCATAACTGGAGCAGCTCACTCTGCTCCTGGCGTATTGCAGTTTAAACACACAGGTGTGTGAAACTGATGGACTGGCATCTCTGTCACAGATGACCAGGTCCTGTGATCTGCCAATGGCTGATTATTTCTCCTGGCTTTCTGAAATAGCTGGGATGGCATAGAATGCAAATCATTGTAGATCATTGCTTGAACACCCAGAGTTACTCATTCCCGATATGGCATTGTGTACCCACAAATTCCACATCTTGAGCTCCAGCTGCTAGGAATGGTGTTAGCAAGACTAGTAAGTTTGCAACTTTACAAGACAGTTCAGCTCCAATTCTAACAAACATAAATTGAGAAAACACATTTCTCTTTGTGTTTAGGAGGTGGTCAGGCCAAAACATATCCCCAGTTTATCTAAATGAAGTTGAAGCACTATACTGCTCAGATAAACAATGTTAGCAACTGCAATAAACCAAACTGTTGTTAAAATTCTTCCTGGCACATGAGCACTTCTAGGAACATTGTGCTACTAGCATTTCATAGATCAATCAGCTCTAAAGCATACAAAACCTCCTGCCAATGTTTTCACAATGGATGCAAAACTCATCTCTACACAAAAGCCAAAAGACTGCACATTGGCAGTGGGTCTGAATAGACATTATACTGTATCTTGTCAGGAAATAAACTTATTTTTTATTTATTCCAGAATGTAGCTAACTAACTTCATACTTCTTAACTATTTCTAGAAAAAGTATCTGTGGATTGTGCTGATTTGTAATGAATTGGATGCTATATCAAGCTGACACAAAATTCAGCTATTTCAAATTTGAGTCGGCAAGTAGCACTGTCTAGTATATTGTGCTACTTGCATTGCTTCTAATTTATATTTTAAATAGTGAAGGCAGACACTTAATTACAATATTACACTTATTCCCTACAGGTTTTACAAGTTGCAGTTTACACTTTTTTTATCCCTCTCCCTATAGTTCAGTGATTTTTGTTTTATTCGTCTTCTTGTGTTCAAGAGAGTAGGCCTCTGCCATCACTCATAGCCTCATTCTATATGAATATACAAAAAGTGTCAAAATTGTTTTAAAAATTACTGTTTTCAAACTACTCTAACTTAATCATTTTAAGCATGTAAAGCTCTATTTTCTGAGTTTTATTTTCTATAGAAACTTCAAATTGAGAAAAATTAGAAATTGAGGTATGGGATTCACTGACAGTTTGCTGACTGACCACATTTGTGTCAGAAGTCATTTAAAACCCAATTTTGCTGTCTTTTTTAGTTTTTTCTACAATTATAATGGTGTTTTTCTACATAAAGATCCCCCAAAAAAAAAAAAAAAAGTGAAGTTAATGCTTTATTTCACCAGAGGTTAATCCCACTGTAAGATATTTATTCAATCCCTGTGTAGATTAATTTGGCAATCACATGGCTTCAGTTCAGTAGAGCTCAAACCTTCCAGGGATTAGACTAGTTATGGTTGCTTTCCTTCTGAATGAGGGAATCCACATGAGGCCTTAATAGGTTGTAACTTATGGATATTGACTTCACCCATTTGGCTAATTTGTCTTACCTCCTCAGACAAAGTAGTCATCAACGTATGACAAATTATACTTCAGTACCAACATTATTAGTCTGGTAACTGACTGTTTCTCATTTGGAGTAAGCATGCTAATAGCAAGTATCAGGGGGAAAAAAAATACACAGGCCTCCTAAAGAAGTAATTGCGTATCTGTCAATGGAAGTGGGATATTTGTCTTCTCATATATGGCTTGTGATAGTCTATGAAAACTATAAATAAGTAGCGCTGGAAATAATCATCACCTGTTTCTTCTAATTGTTTTAAACAATAGCTTCTATCCATATGTGGCAACCAGGTAAAATTGTATACAGGGAGCATTCTGAACTATATATTCTGAAAAAAAATAGTTTATGAAATGGGGAGAAAAAAAATGTACCATTACATAATTTCTCCTTAATGGTAAGAAAAGTAACAGAAATATTCAGGTGAAATATGGCATCATGTACTAAAACTAAATGCTTTCTCTTTTTTGTATGTGTTTTGGCATTTAGAACCTGTGTAACATCTAGCCTTAGTCACTTCACAGGAGTTAAAACACATCTACAGCCTATAATATAGCAAGGAAATAAGACATGATGGAATGTGATCCACAACATCTCTGCCAACCTATGTTTTCACAGGAAAAGTTCTGGGAACTGTTGCCTTCATCATAATACTGCTCCTTTAGCAAACTAATGAGAACATTTCAGGGTTTGCTCAAGGAAGGTAACCTTACGGAATGTGTCTTGTTTGTGAACTTTAAAAGTTAGTTTTGTCAGCTAAAGAAAACCTTGAAACAGTGACCCTGACCCCATGTTATCACCTGAACATCTCTCTGGAACCAATAAGTAGCCCTGTCTCACCAGGGAAAGATGACCCACATAACATACCATGTCCTCTGCATGGACCAGGCTGTGTTGTGTCATGCACTTGGTGGAAAATAGACCAGTTGGAAATGCAAGCACCATCCCTGAGGCCTAGTTTATGCCATTTGTGTTTATTCATCTGAAAATACAACATCTGTTTGTAGGAGACAGAAATACTCCTAACACCTCAGAAAGTTATTTCAGCTAAGAAATAGTTCTGGTTTTAAAGTATTACTCTAATTTTCTGCTAATCTGCACTGGAGTCTACACACTCACTTTCTGAGTAGTGCAGAAAATTTACTGTCTGAGGCAATGCAAGAAAAATCTGCAAGCCTTAAAAATAAAACAAACCAAACTATCTATGGATGAATTACCTTTTGTGACTTGTTGCAAGGTGCTGGTCTCAACAAATGACCACCCCATTTCTCCAGTTTTGTCTTAACCCAGCAGCAGAAAGCACCCTACCAAAAACCACTGACTGAGTTCAGCACCTTCTGGTACGCCAGAGGCAAAGCAGGTTTGCTGTTGCTTAAAGGTGTCCCTAAAAACCGTATATCATTCCATTTAAAATGTGTCTTTGTTATAGGGAATATTCTTTCTGTATCTGGAAGAAAAGGTTTATGCTATGCAGAACCACGTTCCATGTGAACCATATGTTTTAAGGCTTATTGGCCAAATAAGTATTTCCTGTTTAGTAACTTCATCCAGCAATAAGCAGTTAACAACTGAAAACTCAGTATCATGACACTACACTATGTAAATCTATTTTCTTGGAAACTCCAAGCTTTTCTCTGCTACAACATAGAAGTAACTAAGCAACACTTAGCACAGATATATTGTTTTTATCCATTGCAGGAAAGGGTAGGTAGGTACCTCATGCTAACAGCCACTGACTTCTAACTATTAGTTTATTTTTGACATGATCACACAGCCTTAAAAAAATTAAAATTAATGAACATGAAAACAGTGGGCAAGAGAGGACATCATTGTTAAACATAATTATTTGTGGCTTTGAATGCACCGCTGATGGGCGTGAAACTCAAGTGGATTAAGAATGAGCCACAATAGGAAGGAGAAATACAATAGCATAAATTCCCTTAAGGGAACACATCACATTGAAATAATAATAAAAACCCCATCAATATTTGAATTGCTCAAATGATGGGAATGTCTACAGGGCAAATATAGACTAGGATTCAGTTGTTCTAGGCAGCGCACAGACATATGATAAACAAAAGCCTTTGTCCCAAAGAATATTAAATTACATGGGAGAGAACAATACAAGTAGAAACATACAGAACATTTTTCCCCTGTATTGGGCCTAGGGGAATTCATAGCATGTGCAGATTGCTATGGGTTGTCCATCAGAATAAGGGGCTAAAACCCATTCCCAGTCCTCCACTGCCTGGACCAGAAGAGATTTCATACCTGTTGAACTTCTAGCACTTTTAGTGCCAATTCTCGAATCCCTGAATTACTGCTTTTCAGGACTGTTGTTTACTCAGATAAATATTTTATTTGTTCACTAACAAAAGAACATGTCAGGTGTCTGTGATGTGGGGTACCAACAGTCACATAGAAAAGACCTCTAATTAACCATCTGCACACCCTCAGGCCAGCAACATACTTCTGCAATGCACACACAGTTGTACATACTTACACGAAATTAGATGTGCTTGCTGAAGATTGTAAAATAAAGTGGGAGGAGTTATTGAGCGATTTCAACATGAATGTCTTTCAATATGCTCACTGGATTCCATCTCCTGTTGGCATCAGTGGCCTATATCTCCACATTAAATCTATCCTTGCAGCTGACTTTGTCACAGAAAACTCAGAGTGAAATGACTGCATTTTTCAAACTTGAACCTCAGAAGGGACTTAATTGCCAAGATAATCCACTTAGAATGAAAACACCACAGAGAGAGGGCAGCTCAGGAACCACACACAGCTCTTGCCAAATTGATGAAGGAACCAGAATAGGGTTGTTTCTCATTTCAGGTCATTGCAAGGCTGGATGATAGCCCTATCTGCTTTCCCTGGTCATTGGCTGGGGGGGTAGGCTGTACCCTAGAAAATATGTCGCTCTTTACCAGGAAAGGGTAGATGGCAAAGGATTTTCGCTTGCAATCTAAGAGGTTCTGGAGACCCTCACTCTAACTGAGAACCTGTCTGGGATAGGACATAATAGTGAGTCTGATTTGAGCACCAGAAGAGACTGTGGTGGGTAGTACTGAGATTATTCCCACAAAACAGAATTGATATTGGTAGCTGGGGACAGCAACAAAAAGGTGGTAGTAAGAAAAGTGCATAAAACGTTCCAAGATGGAGTGAATGATTTTTAAGGGAACTTGGTCATCCTTAGATCAAGTGGCACTAGACAGCTGTGGTGATCTCATTCTTTAGGTCATCTTTCAAGATCACGGTAGAAAGACAAAAGAGAATCTGGAAATCTAACATTTAAAGACAATTATATAAAATGGTGAGAGACTAATAGGACTTCCCTTTACAGTTTCCCCTCCACAATGAATGTAGTAATGCTAAAAATAAAAAATGGATTTGGGGAAAATGTCGTATTCTCAAACCATCACTGGGCATTCATGCCAAGTGAGGGAGAAGCAACATTTGGATTGATATAACCTTTTATTATACACTATAAGGTCTTGAAAGCTCAACCTCTGTAGTGAGTATTGTGGTGGATAAAGTCAGTGTAGCTACAATCTCCTATGTTCACAGCTATTAAAGTGAAACTAGGGATGGTGCTCTAATCCAGATATTTTCAGCGTATTTCAATAGCAAACAGAGATAAAAGAACTGAATAGAAGAAAAATAAAATGAGAGAAAGTAGAACGATTTACTGGGGGAGTGAGAGGAAAAAGTTCTGTGCAAGTTTTTCTGAGCATTTTAGCTTTTAGTTTTCTTCCTTTTGTTTTGTTGTTTGCCTTTCATTCTATTATTTGTTCAGCTCAGTTGCTTCTGGTTCACTTATTTTTGACATATGTATAAACATAGTTGCCAAGGGCACATAAATGATGGATGATAAAATGATGGCAGACTTATTTTCATTCCAATTCTAAATTCTTCTAAATAGGACATTTTTCTTTCCAAGTTCAGCCTACTGCATGCATGAACATGGAGAAGTTCACCTGATGTAACTGTGGGGGATGAAAAAAGGAAGAGAAAGCCGGACTGCAGCTTTGCAGGCTTAGTAGCTTTATTTGAATTCATCATCTCTAGGAGCCACTATCTCTCACAATATTGCAAAAAGATACTGGTAAGTGTTTTCACTTTCTGATGTGTTGCAGGGAAGTCTTAATGAGCTTCTTTCTCTGTCTTGGTCGGCAAGCAAAGAAAACCACAGCAGAAACATCGCAGGCTTGAACTTGCAGTTTCATTTGAGTGCACAAAAAACAGGACCAGAGAACTTAGAAAAGGGTAATTTGCTGCCATTCTCTTGCAAATGAAAATGTGCAGGGCAGATGTTCATAACATATAGGAACATGGAAATTTTTTTTTCTTTAAATTTATACAAGGCCTGACTATAACAAAAACTTGAAAATGTTCACTGTAACACCTTGTTTTCACAGCAGTGTTTAAGAAACCCACTTGAAATCCCATTAAATCCTCTGAAAGATGAAATGGATACAAGACATGACTCTTGTCATCCCTGAAAAAAGAGCAAAATCATGAGATGTCTGTACATCTTGCATTTTCACTGATTGTTGCATCACTGCATAGATTTTAAATCCCAATAATCTACTGCTTAGCTACAGTTTTCTTAGTCATAACTAAGAAAACCACATTAATCCTTGCAAGTCATGAATCCATAATAACTGGTAAAACCCTTTCAAGTTCTCTCAAATCAGTGGATACCTGATTTCTATCAGTGGATAGAAAGGTATTCTTTAAAGTTGATTCCATCTCCAGCTCTGTATTTCTTTGGCTGTTTTAATGGGTGCACCTGATGCACTGAAAATGCCAATATATATCTTTTCTGTAATTTTTTTGGCTATAAAAAACTCCCAGAGAAATATAGACTATATTTACTGCTACTGGTAGAACAAACTGTGCCCACCACCTTTTCATTTAATAAAAATTTAGTCCAAAACCTTCTTAGGAAACAAAACATGCAAAAAGCATAACCAAAATTTGAACAGGGTGTATTTTGAAAGCAATGTTTGATGAGAAGCTATAAAGTATTAGGATTGCTGTGGCATTTCAGTAATAGAGTACTTGTGTTTCAGACAGGTATTGCTTATTTGACTTCTTTATTTATGACTAAAGGTCCTTTTCAGTTATTGTATTTCCAACCTGCCAAGTTTGACTGATTAATTTATTTCAGTGGGGTTCCATGCAGACTCATTATGAATGACCACAAATGCTAATTCTCAAAATAGATATCCAAAAGTAGCCCAAGATGACTTACTGTCAGAATGTGCAGTCAGAACTCTTATTTATTATTTAATATTGGTAGGTAATGTGGTGCATCTCCCATTCCATCCTCTTGTCTGCTCCACAGTCTCAGGAATTCCCATCAGGCCTTGGCCTTTGTGTAATGAGTTAGGTGGTAAAGCATCCCTTGACCTTACCAGTTGCATGGCTAAGGTGGGAGGCAATGATTGTACCAGGAACTGATTGTTCCATGGCTATGGTGAGAAGTAAGAGAAGTGATAATCAGTCATCCCCTGACAGCCTTAGAACACTCCTTCCCTGATTGCAGCCCAAGTAAAACAGTACTATTATCACTGGAGTTTTGAACAATTTCTAGTTGCAGTGAGGATGGAAATTTACTATTGACTGGTCATCTTGCAACCCTATAAAGAGTGATTCTACTGCTTTACAGCAGGCATTGAGGAATTTAACATGAACTGGCAGTATGCACTCACAGCCCAGAAAGCCAACTGCATCCTGGGCTGCATCAAAAGGAGCATGACCAGCAGGTCGAAGGAGGTGATCCTGC
>JBAFWW010015175.1:22532-43271 GCA_036873685.1 Agapornis canus
GACTGGATGAGCTTTCGAGGTCCCTTCCAACCCTTAGGATTCTATGATTCTGTGACCAAAACTACAAACCTTTAAACAGTAGAATTCAACAACCTCAGGAAACAAACTATTTCATGAGCAGGATAAAAGAAATGAGAGGCTCTTAGAACCCACTTCTTAGAATAACTTGAATCAATAACACACACACCATTATGATTTAATCTGATTTTTCAACCACACTGTACCAGCATAAGCACAGGGACACCTCCACAGCCAGGGTGAAGCAGCACCAGAAACCTGTTGCCAGGCCTGAGCAGACAAGCACATAAAGAATGCATTCTAACAAACTGTTTTAATATTGATGCTTATGATACTCAAATTAAGCATACACACGTTAGTACATCTGGAAGAGGATCCTGCTCACATTCTTCATCACTCAAATCAGAAATGCAAATAAAATCCGGATAGTTTAACATAAACACTGATTTCCAAAGCTACAGAACTGTCTGAACACTGCCTGGTAGCTACAAAGAGACACAGACACAACAAACCTGTGTTGCATTTGTCCTCACACTGGGGTTAAATGTAAGCCAAAGATGGAAAATGCACGAAGAGTAGATCATTCATTCTATCTCCCACTCAAATTAGCTGAAGTGAAGCTCACACAGGAGCCATAGTTCAGTGACATCTGCTATCAGCATCACACCTCTCTTCTCTAAGGTCTTTCTCTATGTCAGACTTCAGAGTAGGAAGCTGTATGGCTTCATGTCCTCCAAAATTGTGTTTAGAAATCTCCTACCTGCATTTGTTTGTCACTATTTCAGTTCAAACATTCAAAAGCTTGCAGTGCACAGGTGTCCATTTGCCACTAATAGCACAGACTTAGCTTCACAAACCTTCAGCCAGGGTTCAACCTACAGACCTACAAACTCCCATTTTTGTATCTTCAGGTACACAAGCCATCAGTGTGTGCACATTATATGATAAAATACCAACCCCCCCACAGCATAAGAACTATGGGTTTATTAATACAACCCATAAATCAGTTTCTGTTATTCCTTGCATTATGTAACAAAGTGGATACTTCACCACATACAGAAATGGTTCCATACATACCAAATCCAAAGATTATGCAATTAAGATGGAAAATCATGAATATATTAAAAAAAGATAAAGTTTAAAAAGAAAAAAAAAAAAAACCAAAAACCAAAAACATAAAAATTATTAAAAAAAAAATAAAAAAAGAAAAAAAAAAAAAAAACAACCCAAAACCTCAATATTATGAAAAAGAAACTGTTCATGGTTTATAAGCAAGAAGTTCTATGATAGAAGTAGAAGATAGGCCCCAGAGTACCCCTGACTTGAAGGATACAATGAACTGAGGCAAAAAGACACCTAATTTCAGATTCCAAACACATTATCAACAGGAACCTGGCCTGGGGAAAGAGGAAGTGATCTCTTCCTCTTTAAAGAGCCCTCAACCCCCCCTTAACTTCCCTTAAATGATGATTAATCATCAGTCCAATTGACCAGCAGCAGAGTAAACAGGGGGAACTAACAGGAAAAACCAGCGGAAATATTACACTACACTGCCTTCAATTGAGCATGATGGATCACCATCTGCTCCTAATGCCACGTACAGCACCACAGCTTAGAAAGGAACTAGAGCTCTGTCTTATAATGAACTTACTACTGCTTTGCTCTTACTTTTTCCTCCAGGTAAACACCTGCTTTGCTATTACCTTCTCCAACTCTGGACTAGCCATGGCAGCTATTCTCCTACGGGAGATTTCCCTACATTCCTTCTGGGTTTTATACTTCCATCATTTCATAATTGGTGTTTTACAAAATCTCCAAAGTACTCCAAAATAAATCCAAATGTGCAGTCCTAGAGAGCAGTCAGGATCTGAACCAAGTCTGTTGCTATACAGAAAGAGCAGGCATTAATATGGCAACCAAAATAATGAGATGGATCATACAGTAACATAAAGACATGGTTGCTTACAACAGTGTGACCTCAGAAAGAGCACCAGTGCAGGCAGAAGTCATTCAAACTCCTCCCCAGAGGATCTACAGCAAAGCAGAGATATTACGAGGCTACAGTTTGACTCCGTACTCGGCAAGCAGAAGGGAAGATGCATGATAAAAATCCATCAGGGAAAAGCAAAACCAAGTCAGGGGGAATGAATATGATCCAGAAGGTCCTTATAGGAAGAGAAAAAAAAATATGGTGGTGGGAAATGCAGGAGGACAAAGGAAGGCAAAGATGTCTAAAAAGGGCTGAGGGAAGGAAGAGTCACTCATGACAGTTTTAAAGGTACTCAAGTTGGGGAACAAAGATGACAGGAAGTGCCCAGATAACAATTAGCTATAGCCACTGATCTATGACATTTTCATCACTATAAATAATAACTATTTCCTTTAGCTTGTTCAGAGGGAGATGAACTTCGGATGAAGGGGGAAAAGGGCACACTACTTCCTTTCAAAGATTACCATGGAATTGCCAAAATCTCTCAGACAGAAGAGCAACACTACTAATAATTCTTTCATGAAAATGCAGTTAAAATTGAATCAGAATGGATTCAATGTTGAACAATTTTAATGAAGCAAATATCAAACAAGCACATCAACTTCTTAAAAACAAAGGAACTCCAAAGTTTAATTACAAAAACATTGTACAGAAAACTTGGCATCTCAACAATTCCAAACACATTAGTCCAAATGGATTCTGGTTTCATATATTCCTCTTACCATTGCTCTAAGTGACAACAGCATTTTATCCCACTCCCCTGCTTGATACCCACTTCATATTTTACCTTTTGTGATCAGCCAACACTGACAAATGTAAACTGAAGTGACACTCAGAAAACACTGGAAAGACAAAAATCCATTTTTATAGGGTTAATCCATGTAAATAAGTTTTTCAATGAGACAAGACATTATCTGTCACATCATCGGTGAGCAAGAACTAAAGTCTTCCCCAGATGCTTTAAGACAGGTATCACTTTCCCTCCTTCCTGGTGGGAAAAGGTAAGAGATCTGTCAGCTCCCAGCTAATACTATTGCCTTAGATTTCCTATCCCATAACACTTGCATGTGCTGCTCAGCACAATGATCCATTAGCAGTATGCCACCAGCTGATAGCTGCATTGAATTTATGTAAGCAGGGCAGCCTGCAGCCACCCATATCTTATTTACAGTATGTGTATGTCACAGCCTGGAATTGCATCCTACTATCATACTACATAGTTATTTCTGGAGTCTTTATGGCACACAACTCCAGGCATTAGGTAAGATGCCACAAACTGAGCTTCAGAATTCTGTAAATCATCTTTTGGCTAGGCAGTGCATTTTGGCTGCTTCAACACAAGTCAAATATCACCAACTCTGGAAACCAAGGTACACACAGGAAATGATGCAGGTCGTTGGTGCTTCTGGAGACATTAACAACCAGTAGGATTCCCCCCCCCCCGCCCCAGATTTGTTATAGAATCCACTAAACATTCACGTTAACATCTGCTGTTCTTGTCCATGCTAAAGAAAGGGGAAGTCAATGCAGAAAATTGAGGTTTCTTTTTGAAGTCTTGAAAATGAGACTGAAGACAAGAGAAAGGAGTTTCCTCCCCGAAGGAGCACTTGAATTTACATGGAAATCCTTGCTGCTTGGCTACAGCAATAAGCCCATAAGCAAGCAGAGACCTGACATACAAGCTGTTGACCTGGAGATGGCTTCAGACAAGCACAAAGTCCATGGATAGAGTGCGGGAAAAGAAGAAATTGCTTCTTAATTTTCAGATACTTGTGTTATAGATACGTTAAAGCGACGCTGACTGCGATGCACTCCAGTAATGAAAGCAACTTTCAATTCACAGCAGGGGATCATACAGATTTCTTGAGGAGGAGCAAGGAGATTGTCATGTGGAAGAAAGAGCATTTCAACCACCACCATAAAGCCCAGGGATGCCCAATAAGTGCTTAGCCAACGTCTGAATTAAGAATTTGATAGGAACCAGAGGACAGCAAATGATTTACGTAAGTTAGTGCAGACAGTGGGTGCCTTCGTCTTTGACCAGAGGTGCAGCACAGCTCAGCAAGATTACAGACTGCAGCATGCAGAGTTCTACTTGATGTGAGTGAAAGACCATTTAGGTCACACTGGAACATAATACACTGAATGCTATAGGCTCCACAGGCTCTACTTTAACTGCACAAAAGGTGAAAGCACAAGCTGTAATGTAGAATTCTGAGGGCTGCTATGTGGACCTAGCTGCTAATAACCTTCTCTGCTCTAATAATTCATGCAAAAATACATGTGCTGCTCCCAAGCATATTGTGTCCCAGCACTGCGATTTCAGGAAAAGAATCCAGCAATCCCTCTGCCCATTTCTCTTTATAGAATACCACTCTCACCATGAGTTCATTCTCTTAAAAACAAGGCAGTAACATTAAATTAGACTGAGCAACACATCAGAGCAAGGGCAAGCTTTGTGGTTTTCGTCTAAAATGGAGGTTCTTATTTTCCCTGCTGAGAACTACTAACGTTTCACTTGCTATCTTGATTACCACTGACCTTTGTGGTAGCAAAATGTGCCACCAAATGTTTTGAAGAGATAATGGGAGACCTTCACAGAAGAGCAGGATGCTTATGTGCAAGAGAGGTGACTGAGGAGAAGGAAAAAAGAAGTCGATCTCACAGTAGCATCAAGTCACAAAGCATCAAGCACAGCTATAGCAGGGAGCAGACTCACATTGTAGAAGCTGCAGGCTAACACAAAAAAAAAACCAGGATTCTGCTTAAGAAAAGCTTATATAAACCTAAAAGCTTATATAAACAGGCAGGGTAGGACATGACAGTGGGCACCAAACAAGACTGCCTGTTATAGCGGAGAACACAAGCACTGCTGTCCAGTAACTGCAAGTAACAGGTAACAAGATTGAAAGAAGGAAAGTAAGGAGGAGGAAGGTAATCCCACAGAATAAACATGAAAAAAAGAAAAGACACCAGAAGACATTAGGTAATAGAACACATCAAAGTTATTACTACAACACACAGGCTGACTTCATTTCACCAACTGTGAGATTCCATCTCCGTAGCCAGCCAGTCCACAAACGTATGCACCCTCACACCCAGCAAAAGGAGTAAGAAACTGAAGATTGCACAAAAGTTGCATGCCTTTAAATGCTTCCACAGAGGACAGTTCCAAATGTTTAGTGGGTGGTGTCCGTGGCTTCTTAAGACCTTCTAACGCACTGAGATCTGTGTCTCACTGACAAACCACAAAGGCAGGGACCAGGACAAACCTGCAGTTCTGCCTCCCACCCCATGTCTTTCTTTCCCTCATGGCTTCTTATTCCACACTGGCCAAAAAAATTTTGTAAAGCATCCCATGGGCATGAGACCTGCAGATGAAACAGAAAAATAAGTGTTAGAAGCCCTCAATCGGACAGGACCAAACAGGCATCGTGACAGTACTTTTTAGATGATTTATCTGAAAAGACAACATGAAGCAGCACAGCAAAGCAGCTAGGGAGACAGAACTGTAACTTCCTCTTCTCCCTTACATACTGTTTGCACAAAGAAGTTCACTTCACCATGCAGTACAGGAAACCAAAGGTGTAGTCAAGTAGGCAAGAAATGTACTAAGTACATTAAGACAAGGTACTATGCCACCAAACCCCACCCAGCTCTGTGACCCACAGTGGCTTTCAAGAGCATCAGAATAAATATTTTCCTATGAAATCAATTTGTAACATGTCTCAACCTCAAACAGACAATTTAGTTGGTACAGATCGTATTTACATGAATTAATATTATTCATATGCATGTTAATAACAGGACAACAATGAAGACAGTTTGTTGGTACAGTTTACTGGATGCCAACTGAACCTTTCTAGCCAAAGCTTGCCTCTTTTCCACAGGGGTTCTACTTTTCTCTAGATTTGCATCCACTAAAGCCCAACCTTCTCCCTTCTAAGATGTTATCACAAAATGTAATCACTGCCAAGTGATCATCCCTGTAATTAATAGCCCCATGAATTACTTAATAATTATATCCAGTTACATACAGGCCTTTATATAATGAAACTAGGTGATTATTAATCATATTTTTAATTGCCTCATGCTGCTTTGCTGCTGGAAAGAGGGAAGGTATTGGTGGGAGGGGGAAGATGGGAACAGAGCCCTAATTTTCAACTATAAAGTAGAAGGAAGAGTCCTAAAGCAAGAATTCTTTTATCCAAACAAATCACAGCTGAATCCAGTTTATCCAAGAAAAAAATATTTACATTTTTAGGAACATGGACACTGTCCATCATTTAGGAAATATGAATCTGCCTGACATGGGAACCAGAGCCTAGGTTTTAGTAGCCTTGAGATACAATTTTTCTGGCAAGGTGCTTAAAGGACAAACATCTGCTTGAGGGCCTGGCAAACCCTTCTAATAACTGATTGATGAGAAACTGCTTTCCCTCTCATGTTCTGTAAAACCTTCCCATCCCCCAGTTCTCCTTCTGAGCTCAAGTGCTAATTGAAAACAGTATCCAAAAATGAGGAGGTTGATGAGCTACTGAAAAATCCCAGACCTGGATCGACAAGCTGTTCCCTTCATAAATAGCAGCAGTAAAGGCACTTCTTTATTCTGCTGGGAGCTCAGTCATCTCTTAGAACTATAGCCTGTTCCATCTGGCTACCCTCTGGAAGGACAATGATCTTTTAGCTTAAGCCACACTATAATGGGGAATGTGTAATTAACTGTTCTACAGAGTATCACAAAAGGTCAGACACACAAAGGATGAAAAGCCCTGTCTTCATATTTGCAGATGGCACAACACAGCTTTATTTGCATTTCTAAGCACTAGTCAAGACATGTACAGTAGATCTCTACATAATAAATGCCCAAAGAATGCAGGTATGCACATAGTTAAAGTAGAAGGAGGCAGACTCCTAATGGCTGTCTAGTGCTGTGCATCACAGAGGAAGTAGGGAAGTAATGTGGGAACTGCAAAGCAGCACAGTAATGCAGAAAGACTGGTATTCGTTTGCTGCTTTGCTTTTCTACTCAGTCCCTATTAGTTTTCTAAGCTGCTAAACAGAAGCAAAAATACAGAATCATGAGCTCATTAATAACCTATGTTTAAAGCCACATGATCATTAGTCTCAGCAAATGCTACATATAGCCTGAACCACACATCAGTGCTTCCTTTCCATCTAAACCTTCATAACCAGAAGAGCTTTACTACAGGTGCTCCAGAGCAGGTAGTTGTAGGGCAATTTCAGATTATAACAGTTGAGTTCACCTGTAAGCTCTTGAGACAAACAGAATTTCTCTGTGACCATGAGATTCTACAATTAATGTTGCATTGTTCAGATATCCTTACTCAAAGAAGGAATCCTCTTCTAAGTCAGTCACCCTGATCCTTTTTGTACACCATTCTGCCAGCATTTGTATTCACCTTACATGTGTACAATGAGTAATGGGACAAACAGGTCTTTATGTCTTTATACAAAAGATCTTGGAGCTAAGGGGAAATTCAGAACCCTTTAATACTGATGGGTATTTCCAGCCTCATTTGATTTTCATTAGGTCAACCTGCTGCTGGGGCTTTGAGGAAGCAACCGTTTTGACTGTACAATGATGACTGACACAAGAATCAGCATCAGAGGTACAGAACAGATGCCAAACAAGAGCAAGCCTAAGAGCAAACACTTACCCAGTCACTAGCGTTCAAGTCTGTTCACCACGTCCCGGACCGTGGCGATGAGGTTCTCATTCTCCTGGGGGTTAGCCATAACAATACTGTGCAGCCTGTTCATGTAGGAATCAATAGTTTCCATCGTGGGTGTTTCCCCGCTACCTATCGTTAACACAGTAACATGAGCCATGGAGTACTCAGACGACTGCATCAATTCCATAAAGTTAAGACTATGCTAAGGGCAATTTGTGCCAACATGGAAACTGTTATAGGAAGTGGTTTTTGCCATGCACCACCTCTTGTGACAGATTCTGTAAGACTATTTTTGCCTAACTCCACAAAGTAAGTAGTTCCAAGGACATCAGGACTACTGAAGCATGGTTTTCTTTGATTTGGACCTCATAGTTGATTATAACAAACTCTTTCAGATGAGCCTTCATAATATCTAAGTGGATTCCCTGGCACCTGACAACACAGATGCAACCTTTCTTTTAATCCAGGAACTTGCAAGTTGCATCTTCTCCACTTAGTAACATTTTCACAAAGCAAGTGAAGGAGAGCAAGGACTGAATATGTGTCTCTCCTTATTAGCAAGAGAAGAATGAAGACAAAATAAAAACGCCATGTTGAAATAAATTACCGACACTAAATGTTCCCCTGCATGAATATTCAGATTTCATTACCTAATAGGAATGTCCAGGGGAAGTTCAGGTTGGGTACAAGGAAGAAGTTCTTTACTGTGAGGGTGCTGAGGCACTGGAACAGACTGCTGAAAGAAGTGTTAAATGCTCCATCCCTGGCAGTGTTCAAGGCCAGGTTGGACAGAGCCTTGGACGGCATGATCTAGGATGAAATGACCATGACAGAGGGATTTGGAACTTGATGATCTTAAGGTCCTTTCCAACCCTAATTATTCTATGAGTCTATGAACTCCAGAAATCTCTGCTAACTTACACTGTTCTATTCTATGCTATTCTCATTACGTATCAGTGAAGCAGCCAATGCTAACACAGAATATTGTGTTGTAATATATTTTTCTTACTAAGAATAATCTTTTCCTTCCCACCTTCACCCCTCAAATTTATTCAATCTGAAAACTGGAGGCTCTCCTTAGGCAAGAGGCTTTCTTGCTTAAAGATTTTCTTTTAAAGAGGGTCAGGGTTAGCACTGAATTTTCAGATCCAGCTACTTAGGGTATCATTCCTGAAAATTTTCATCAGTCTGCCACCCTTCTTAATCTTTTGCAAGCTTAATTATATTTGGATTGATTTTTTTCCATATGTTCACTTGGGATCTTCCTCGTTTTTATTTATTTCCACTGCCTGTCTTCCTCCCTGCAAGCATGTCTGTAAAGATTTCTTGCCTGTTCCCTCAATTCCCTCCCTGTCAGTACTGGATTTCTCTCTGGTCACTGCTATATGCTGGACCTGTCCTGGCCCACAGCCACTCCTCACAGGGTGAGTGCACTAGCCCCAGTGCCCAGCCTTGAGCTATTCTGGTTTGTAAACATTTTTTTAATGCTGAAAGACTGAAAACTGAATTTGGTAACATGGTATGGTGTAGCAAGTGCTGATCAAAGAGGGTATAATCACTTCCCTCTGTCTCCTGATCATGCAGCCCAAGACAAAAATATTCTTAACTGCTGCCTAGAAACATTACTGGCTGGTATTTTGTCATCAGCAGGGTTGCAGATCTGGTCCCTGATGGTGAACCCCCAGTCTGTATTATTCTGATAGGCTAATCCATCAAGCATGAATTTGCAGTCGTCCTTGAATTTTATGACCTCCCTGTTGAATTGTTCCTTCTTGCCTGCTTGGTCCCTCTAGATGGGCTGCCCTCCAGTGTATGGACTGGTTGCCCCAGGTAGGGGTCACATGTGAACTTGCTGGGCTGTACTCTTCCAGCTCAAACACTGATAAGGTTTTTAAACAGCATATGTTCTAGGACAGAGACCTGGGAAACCTCACTTGCAACTACCCCCACGGCAAAATACAAACCATCAGCTGCATCAGCTGCTACAAATGATCCAGCTAATTTTGATTTTTCTCTTTGTCCTAGCATCTACACCATAACTTTCCAAACTGACAGATGGCTTCATTCACAAATCCAGCCATTTTGTAAGGGGATCAAACTCATATGCCCTTGGTAAATCCATGCTGACTGTTTCTCATTACCTTCTTGATCTTCAGAAATATTCTCCACGAGGACTTGCTCCATGATTTTCCCAGGCACCTAAGTGAGGCTTACTGGCCTGCACTTCACCATGTCGTTGTCTTGGAATTTTTGAAGGCAGATGTGACTTTTCCATTTTTCCAGTTGTTGCAGACTGACCACAGTCTCTATAACTTTTCAAAGCTGGTAGAAAGTGTGTTCTTGCAAGGATATTGGCTAGTTTTCTGTGCACCCTTAAATATAGCTGACCAAGTCCCTTGAAACTGTCTAGGTCTGAGTTTTCTCAAGCGATTTGTAATCAGGAACTCCTCCATTATAGGGAATTCTTATTCTTGAACCTTACCTCTAGAAAAAAGGCCTGGGTTATCTCTCTGATGAAGAGAAAATGGTGAAAGGAATTGTTTGCTGTTTGTGGCAATGAGATAATTGTCCTAACTAATGTGTAAGTTGCAATTGTATGCACAATATCTTCATGGGAAAAAGTCCATTATTTTATCATCAATAACAAAAGTGTGATTTTCAGGATATCTGTGGGCATTTGAAGCATAGATCTTCCATAATGCAGTAATTGCAGAATACTGGATATTTTTTTCCAATTTGCAAATTCATGATGAAGTAATTTCACCTTGAATTCATAATTAAGGCATATTATACTGAATGGGTATTCATCCAGCAAAAGCAACACAGAATTTCAGAAAGATTTTAAAACTGAAAACCTCCTTAAAAAATAAGGTGAAAAAAAAAAACCCTACATTGAATCACAGCAGGAGCCATAAAATCCCCCTTCTGCTAGCAGCAGAAAAAAAATATGTATATATAGGAAGCATTCTTTGTGAAAGAAAAGAAATAATAATGCTGGTGGGTTTTATGTTTTACAACATTGGACCACTTATAAGACAGGCTAAGAGCCCCTGAGATTAAAAAAAATTAAACTTGTATTGTTCTGTCATACTGATTAGCAATGCTTATGTAAATCAGTACAGAGACATGGAAAGTGATGACATTAGCATAGGCATATGCCAAGTATATTAGGATTAGATCTTTAAAGCTGCTTAAAGGACTTGAATACAACATAGAGGTCTAACAGTTAAGAATGAGAAAATCCAGGGGGGAAAGAGCTGCTTAAACAGCTTCTGAGATTTTTAAAAAAACCCAGCAAACCCAAAATGGACAACACAGTCTAATTCTGAAAACACCTAAATAGGAGCAACTTTTCTTTTGTTAATAATCTCATTAACTCAATGGGACTGCTGACATGAATATAATTACCTCATACAAACATAAGCATTTTCAAGTTTCCGCATATCAGAAACAATACCTCTCAGCACAAAAAAATATAGAGCTTTAATAATAAAATCTCATTACTTGCAAGTGTCTCTTTACAAATGTCTGACAGTAAGCTTACTGGCAGAACAAATATGGTGTCAATGAAATATTGCCTAGTTGTGCTTACGAGATAATAAAGTACACATGTTATAAAGTAAGGGAAATGAAGCATTTTTTTTAAAAAAAACTAGGTATCTAGCACTTCAAACAGCAATGAAAATAGATTTTATACTTGGGATGCAATTCAATTTGATGAAAGCATAGCTTCATTCTATTATTAGACTAAGAATAATGAGAAATAATGAGCAATCAACAGTGGCGGAGACTTCTAAACATAAATAAGTATCTAATTTTTATTTATTACAAAACAATAACTATAATATTATCTGAATACTCCAACAGCCAAGTATTTTTAGTCTTTTGAGAAAGCAGAATTTCTCCAGGTAAAAATAACAAAATACATTGTCCAAATTCAGGTAAGAAAGAAACATTTTTTGTGATCAAAAAGGGAAAAAACATCTTTTCAGCTCTTGCAGATTCTAAGCAGTCAAAAAGTAAGACATCTGTATTTAAAATTGTCATTCCTTGTAATTTACATCTTTGGATTTTTAGAGTACACACATTTCTATCGACTCATCAATGGGACTTAATCCATATGCAGCGGCACAAAGCATGCACTCAGAAAGCAACATGTTTACATTTTAAGGAAAAAATTAAGACCAGTAAATGTCAGGAGTAGCAGAAAATGTTGCTTTGTGAATGACTGATTTGTTTAAGTGAAAACAACAGATTCATGGATTTGTGTCTTTCTGGTGGTACTGTAGGATAGGCTCTCAAATTGTTCAAGGAAACACACAAATGCTGTGAAATATTCAAAGTATCAACACAGGATTCTAGAAACCAGAAGACTATAAAGTTAAAAAAAAAAAAAAAAAGGAAAAGTAGCAAAGCCCTACATATACCAATGAACACATGTAAGACTCCTCTAGATTAAAGAAAGGGAGACAAGAATAAATGCAATTTGGATCCTGTTTTGAGGTTTGTATTAATTTAGATATCTTTAAAAAAGAAAAAATCTTCAGTGTGCTGAAGATCTTCTTGTGCTTTGTGATCCTCATAGGAGAAAAGCAGCCTTTTAAAATTAAACTAATCCCCATGGAAGCAACTAGTTAGACACAATTCACATTCAGTGCAGTTTTTGCGAAGCACAGATCAGACTAGAGAAGAGAAACGTGCAGAACTCTTGTGCTCAAAATCTGCACACATGTAATCATGCTTATATCACTGGCAATTGTCTTGACAGGTCAAGAGGTGTTCGGAAAGGTAAAGTTAAAGCACCTTGTATGAGTGCTGTCCAGTCTTCAAGTAATTAAATCTTCCCTTTTCTCACTACACATCATACTAGGACTACCTAGAGATTTGCATTAGCAGAGGAGGAAAGTTGCAAGTATACCACTCTCAAGCATATATGACTGCAATTTGAACTAAATCTCAACTTTCTGTGTCTATTGTTAGCTATTTGATAAAAAGAAGAGCAATTACAGGGATTACTGTGAATAGCCTAAACAATAGAGCAAAAAAGAAGTTAACTGTGGTAGGAATGACATGTAGATGAAACAGAAATTACTTTAGAAAAGTTAGTTTGAAAAGCTTACTGAAAGAAGAACATATTCTAAAAACCCCTAAAAAACATAAGAAACCTTATCTAGTCATACTCTTTACGGGGATAAATTATTGCTCCAGAATGAAATTTTATTTGGTTACATTGCATAGAACATTTATGTTCTTAAGAACATCGCAATATGACAAGCATGTATAAAAGTTCTTGTAGCTCAAGAAGGAAGACTCGATAATAAACATATTAGTTCTATAAAACAACCTGTCCGTTTCTGTATTCTGTGAAAGGCTGAATGTGAGTATTCTCTTTCATGACTACCTGGAGGTTTGAAGCCAATCACAGCAGTAAATCAGACAGGGGCTACCTTCACTCTGGTTTGCTTTAAAGACAGTCTCAATAAACATTTTGTCACCTTCAGCAGTAATAACTTCCAGTTTCTCCCTTTGACCAGTGTCGCGAGAGAAATACGCATTACCTTTAATAATTATGCTTGCAAAGTTAGAAGAAATTCCAGTAGTTGCAATTAGTATTCTTCAGATCTGTAACAACCTTCTCAAAAACCTTAGTTCATCAGCCTACCTGGAAACAAGTGCATTCCCACTGAGGGACCATGAAATAGAGTTTTAACAAAGTCATGAAAGCAGTGAATTAGATAAATACATAATTGTTATTCACAAAATTATACAAAACTAGAATGATGTAGCATTTGACAAATTGACAAATGATGTAGCAAGTTGACAAATGAAATCCTGTTAAAGTAGAAAAGATAAATTACTGGCCTTTATAGTGTATACACTGGACAGTGTACTTGTAAATTTTTAGACTGGACACCATGGAGAGAGAGAGTGTCAGAAACTTTGGAAAGGATTAGACAAGTTTGTAAGATCCATAGGCAAATACTAAAAGGAATAGACAGGAATGCACCTCTAACATCCCTTATCCAAGATTACAAATGGTGAGGTCACATAGGTAGGGTTGAAAATCAGGTTGAAGAAATACTCATAAATATTACCTCATAAGGAAGATGAGAAGTTATTGCCATGCAAGGTGCTCAAATGAGCTACTTTAGCTCAGCTCTTGGTTCAGGTATAAAGGTGATAAAAATCACTAACTCACTTACTTGAAAGCTTTTCCCTTAAAATATAAAGTTAATACTCAGGGAATGTATTAGTATTTTCTTAATCAATATCTTTTTGCAGGATACTTTGAATTTACAGAAGTTTGACACAAAGGACATAAATACTGCTTTATAATGAGTCATGGTCTAAAAAAATTTATAAGGTAAATGTTATGATGTCTCATACTCTTTATTCAACTGCAGTCAAAATACTTTCATATTGTTGAGGCCGGTTAGCTGGCCTTTCCCATTGTGTTCAGACCTAGTATTTAACAGTAAGATATGTTTCTGATTTTCTCTATGTCGCTGTAGTATTGTGTTTAAATTACTGAGGAGTAGGTATGAATGGGTAATATATGAGTGAATAATCTGAAGAATGATGAAATGAAAGCTTTCTTAATTTACACTGCTGGCCAATAACAGGTAAATGCTAATGGCATGACAATTCATTAGGAAATAGTGTTACTAATTATTAATACTGCAAGACAAACAAGAGTCAAAAGTTCTGTGCCAGTTGCCTTCCACTTCCCTGCATGCACATGCACGTGCACATATATATCTAGTACCAGTCAAAACCTCTGCCTTGATACATGTTTTTTCCTTATATGCAAAAGAGAAACTTATGCACTCAGTGAGAAGTTTAATCTCTTATTTCCACTTTATGTATATGTATTTATTATTTCTCTTCATTTTTTTCCATTCAAAGTAGATCTGTTTTGCAAAAATAAATAAATAAATAAATAAATTAATAAATAAAGCAGGCAAACAAATAAACCCTTTCTCTTAATTAAGTGCCTAGTATTCATTAGGATATTTTTATCTATTGCTGAAGAGATCTTCATGCACACATTTAGAAATAATTTGATCTTGCAAGAGAAACTAATAAAATTAGGCAGCAAAAAAGCTAGCAGTAAATAACTTCTGGACTATGGTTTCTGCTCCTTGGTCATAAGCTGGTTAAATTCAATCAGAATCATCCACATTATCAGAAGCATGTATAAATTATTGTCTTACATGCTGCAGTGTTACATATGATATTTCCATGTTTCTGAAGTGCTGTATTTGGGTTTTGTTTTTTTTTTTTTTTTTTTGAGCTTTCACTTGCAATCACTAAACTATCAATGGTCTATTAAAGATCTTGAATGTGACTACAGACAACAAATTTGCTCATGCACTGGTTAAGTAGCACTAGAGCATATAACTGGAAAGGAAAAGGCACTGGAGGCCCTTTGGCATCCAATTGAGATATTGACCACTGAGAAGTGAACAGCAAATGAACCATGGGGATACTCCTGGAACACTAGAACCTCCATACCTAACTTTAGTACTGACAGCTGATTTCCATTCCATGGTTTGAGATTAATTTTTCCCAAGAAATTATAATCTGCTGACATAAAAAACTAGATAGCTCTTTCCTGTTTCTATAAAACCAAGAAGATAATTAAATGTTTAGTAGATGACAGTGAAATACATTTACAAAAACCAGATTTTTAAATTTTTTTGAAAATAATATGTGTGTGTATATAATGTGTATATATATATATATATATATATACACATATATACATTCTTCATCCAAATAAGAATGGTTTAGTTTTACTTCTGGTGATCTGTCCTGCTCTTATCTTTCCTATAGCTTCAATGCTATACATGGCAGCTTGCCTGTTGTCTTCAGTTTTCTCTTTGTTAGGGTCAAAAGATAAACACTTGCAACTTACCTTTATGCATTTACAGATTTGTATTTCCAGGAGTAACTAATACCTGAAAATATTTTAGAAGTTATATCTGTTAATATTTCTAGAAATATCACAAGATTTTGGCCTTCTCCTTTAAAGGTATAAGGAAGTCTTCCTTATACCTTTATATATAAATATATATATTTATATATAGTTATATATATTATAACTATATTATATATATAGTTATATATATTATATTATATATAATTAGTTATATATTTATATATATAAATATATAAATTATATATATTATATATATTATATATATTATATATATTATATATATAATTAGTTATATATATAATATATATAACTAAATGATATAATATAGTTATATATATTATATATATAATTAGTTATATATAATTAATATATATATTATATATATATATAATATTAGTATTATAGCATTATAAAGTATTCTAGCATTTTGACAATGTGCTTTTATATATATATTTATATATTTATATATATAAATATATATATAAAGGCACATTCATAAGACCATCATAAGCCCTTGCATCAACTCTGTCAAAATGCTAGAATACATTTTAGTGTTAAATTTTGTGGAAATTCCCTCAAAATTTGCATCATATGAACTATGTAATTTAAAGAAAATAAGCATTAACCCCATCTTGATATCTCAAATAAGTACAAGATATACTGTAATTCTGATACAACTTTAACAGAAAGTTCAGGTTTGGCGTTAAACCAAACAGCACGTAGAACAAATTTCCCTGAGCTGTTAAAATGCACTCGAAAGATTTATGTTTGTTTATTTTAGCCTTAACAAAATCAGATATAAGTTTTCCAGAATAGGTTTTAATAGCACAATGTCCTGAAAGTTTGAAAATAACATAATTTGTAGTTCAGTAGTTAAAGAATAATAAAAAGTAAGGTTTGTTTGAAACACCTGTGAAATTTGACCTTTCTATCTCAAGGTATAGTCAGATTTTCCTTAAATGTTTGGTTTTGATTGTGCAAAATCTAAGACTCCTTAGCCATGACACTTTTCTTGAACTTATCCTAAGCTTCCTTTGCTTCTGCTTAAGGCCATAGGTGCTTAAGATATATGCTGCTGCATAGGGAACAGTATACTATTTATGTTTGATTTTGGAAAAAACTATAGCTCCTTCTTGATTGCAAGAATGTTTTAAAAGTGTTTTACACAAGTCATCTCAAATTCTTCCATTTTTTTCTTCTATAGGTTAAAAAGACAAAACCCAAATTCTTTCAGTCTTTTTTGGTAGCTTATCTTTTCCAGTCTTCTATGTATATCTTGTTATCTTTTTAATTTTCCTAGTTACTTATTAAAATGTTAGTTTTGTGCCAGGTTGTGATGATTTTGTGTTGTGCCTCATATGGTGTTTGTTGGAGCTTACAGTGTTTGTTTTGTGCCTTGATCTAATGTATCCTTCTAGTTATATAGTAACTTTATACTTTTACCTAATAATTTCACATAGCTTTAATGAAGTGAACACCCGCTTGTCATACTTTCACCTGGGTTACCATAATAAGTAACAGAGTGAGTAATGTAGTAAAGTAATAAACTAACATTGTAAGTAACAATCTGAAACTTCCATTGAATCTTTTAGTTGATGTCTTGTCTTCCCTTTGCCATCTTTTTTTAGCACTTAGAGCTGTTCAGTGTCCAGTAATTCATGAAGAGCTAAAGGCCATCCTAGGGAAGAAAGAAACTGTCATGGGCATAATGTTTACACCTTCTGTGCCTCTTCTTGTCTTTTCTAGCTGAAAACAAATAAACTACTTCTTCAGTAACAAAGGCTAACAATCTTTTAGTATAAAGCTATTGCACATAGATAAAATAAAAGGATTAATCAAAAGATATTAAAAACAAATAAGTCCTCTGAATCTAAAAGAGTAAGTCCTTCTAACATCTATTCTGAGGTGCATCCATGTATTTTATACTTCTCGAAGTCTCCTACTAGGTAATTTCAAATTTACCAGTGTTACAAAAGTTCCCAGTTCTTTGTGTAGGACTTACTTTCGGCCCAGTGCACAGCCGCTGATTACTGTTTTTCCACAAGAAGAGCTGTTTAACTTTCTTAAGTCCTAAAAGGACTTTACTATCTGGATGTAAGACTTCAGTTGACAGGTTAAAAATAAAACCAGTAAGAGAACAGTATCTTCTCAGAGTATCCCAGAATAATGCTATAAAATCTTGTGAAAGATTAGGAAAAATGGGCTATGATCAGTTTATAAGTTATCAATATTACTGTATGTAAACCACATTCTGAATATGTACATATCTGAACAAAAAAATATAAAGGAAAACTACCAAAATGTCTGGCAATGCTTTTTAAAAATAAGGCAATGAGGTGCCTATTGCAAGACATCATTGGGAGTACACAGTCATTTTATGTATATTTTGTGTACCAAGTGTATTAGCTTCAATAGTCAATAAAAAAACATGTTTACCATAACAGATGCTGCATCACACATGGTACCTTTTTAAAGAAGCCTACTTTGTGATTCATTTCCATGACAGCAAAAAAACTGACTGCAATTGTTAGATCTTAAGAACTGAATAAATGACTAAATTTGTCTTCTACTGACCTAGAAGTCTCTTTTGCTGTTTGCTGCTAGATGCTGGTTTTCCAAGTAATCCTGCAAAATGGTACCTAATTGGATAAAGTGATGGAACTCCAGCAAGTATAATAGCCCCATAAAAGTAAATATTTTCTTCAGATGCATATAGAACCTGAAATGAAAAGTCTTGTTTATTCAGCATTACATGCTGAAATAAAAACATGTTAAAATGCAAGGGACCTTTAAATGTTTGTATTAAATAAGCATTATTCTTACATAGAAAAAAAAAAACAAAATAGCTAGTATAAGTATAATCTGAAGACACGTGTATACGTTTATTGTGACAAGGGTGAAGTTTATGGATAAATCTGGCTAATATTAGTTATTATTCTAACAGATAATGAAGTGGGCATACTGCTGTGTTGTCTGCACAATCAGTATTTTGCCATTCTGAGTATGCTATAAATATGTGGTGTTGACAAAAAGATTATCATAAAACCAGTACTCCCTGTTATAGGGAGCCAAAGAACATAACTACAAAGCTGAGGCTGGACTATAACAACTAAAGTCAAAATAAACAAGGGTGGTAAGGCTTTCAAAACTGAAAGAGTGAAAAGAAGGAGTGGCAAAGGTATTTGCTTTTCCAAAATTTGAACTTTCTCACTTACCTGGATTTTGCTCTGCTTCTGCTGTTTACTTCTCTGTCTGTTACTTGAGAAGATATTTCAGGTGACTGTAGTTTTGGATAGTAGTATCTTACTGATTCTAGTACCCCAGAAAGTACAGCAAATTACACATCATTTTATGTGCTCATTGAAAACCAGACTTGACAATATATATTTCCCACCCAATATATATTTCCCACAAAACATTTCCATCTCCACAAAAAAGGTGGTAGAAAATGGGGACCTTTATACCCATCTTGCATAAAAATGGCTGGCAGGGGAATGAAGAAATTACCTAAAGCACTGCAAAAATAAAGATAGTGCTGGAACAGAGAAATTAAGGGTAATCTCCAAAGCTACATTTGGGAAGCTTAGCAAAAACACTGTCTTATATTTTTTATTTTTATTTTTTTTTAATGTAGAAAAGTTTTTTTTGTTTGTTTGGTTTTTTTTAAGCAAGTGATATGAGCAGCATTCACTAACATCTTTCAGAACACGTTTGCACTTAAAAGACCCTTGGTTTCTAAGTTTAGGTCAACCAAATACCTTTGGGAGTAAAAACTTGTGTTTCAGCATTATTCAAAGGAACCCCTTGGGGGAAATTCTTAAAAATATTTAAGGTCTTAAAAATGCACAAACCTAATTTTTCTTCCCAAGAAAGATCATGCATAGCATGATAGAAAAATGGATCCAACAGCTGTCTCAGGCTTATTTAGGTCTCAAAACATGGATAGTATTTTCTCTCACAGTATTATCTTTTCAGTGTCTTATAGTCTGGATGCTGGTTTTTACTTCCATTTCCTTTCCTCTAGAGAACGGTGATGAACTGAATTAGCACAGATTTACACAGACGATGGGGCTGATGCAGCATTTATTTTATTGCTGCTAGTGACCCTTTTAGCTTCTTTAAGCATGAATTGTACTATCTGCTAAGGAGTCCCTGAATAAAACTTTCCTACTTTCTGCTGAATTCTGTTGAATGTTGTCAGCATTTTAGAAAGGGTTTATTAGACCGTTTCCCCAGATTGGCTAATTAAGACAATATTTACATTTCTAAAAAAAAAAAAGAAATGTGTGCTGTCAGACAGGAAAAAATTCTCACAATGAAACAAAATAAATAATCCATTTGTAGAAGGAAGATGTAAAAGAGTTCTGTGGTTTCTAGTAACTTTAAAATTAAATGGGGCACCCTGCTCCTTGCCAGCAGTTCTGGACATGATTATGAAGGAATATTTTGGAATTACCATGACAACGCTGAGGGTTATTTGGGAACTGAGTGACTGAGTTCACTTGCTTGAACTTGGTTCACTCAGTTGTCATGTAAGGTAAACAGGACAGAATGATAACTTCAGGATAAATTTGAAGTTTATTAGGAATTTGGAAATGTCTGCTTACGGTATCCCTTCAGCATTCAGTCTTGCACTTTTCAAGTGTCTGCCTCATTCATTAACAATTTTTTTTTTTTTTTTTTTTTTAAAAATCCCCACCTCCCACATCTGCAATTTCTGGCTTTCACACAGAACTCTTCAGGTTTTTGGCACTATCAAGCCTCCACTTGCATTAAGAATCAGAGAATCATAGAATAGTTAGGGTTGGAAAGGACCTTAAGATCATCTGCTTCCAATGCCCTACCACCCAAGGCTCTGTCCAACCTGGCCTTGAACACTGCCAGAGATGGAGCAATCACCACTTCCCTGGGTAACCCATTCAAGTGCCTCACCACCCTCACAGTAAAGAACTTCTTCCTCATATCCAATCTAAACTTCCCCTCTTTAAGATTGAACTCGTTACCCCTTGTCCTATCACTACAGTCCCTAATGAATAGTTCCTCTCCAGCATCCTTGTAGGCCCCCTTCAGATACTGGAAGGCTGCTATGAGGT
>JBAFWW010015176.1:0-16200 GCA_036873685.1 Agapornis canus
TTCCCCCTTGTCCTGTCACTGCAGTCCCTAATGAAGAGCCCCTCCCCAGCATCCCAGTAGGGCCCCTTCAGATACTGGAAGGAATGCAGGATTAAGAATTTAACTTTTAAGAGCTCTTTTCCTCCTCATCACTTGTGTGGCCAAGATGGACATTTACTGTTAGAATTTACAGAGAAAAGGCATTTGGCAAGAGAGCCTGAACTATTGCTATTAACTGACCCACGTGTCTTAGCCAGGAATCACAGGGCTGTAAATAATTACCTTTACAGACATCAGACAAAAGGATTATCAGCACAGTGCAAGCCCTGTACTACTTTATTTTGTCCACCACAGAGTATAGATTTTCAATACCAAAACCAAGTGAAAGAGCACATGAATAGCCCCTTCGTTTTGCTGATACACTATTACAGATTCATTAATAGTTTATATTGAATATTTTCCTTTTCTTGTCCAGTAAATGAAGTGTGTCCTTGAAGGCACCGAGGTTGATGACTTTCTGACCTTAAATGATGGAGCTGCATATTGCTGAGTAACTTTTTGCCTTGCTTTATTTAGTAATCCGTATACATAGGTGTAATTGTGGTGCTCGAAATACATCGTGCCACGTCAACCAAAGGCAGATATATTTTAGGGAGCCTTTTCCGCTGGAAAAGCCTGTTTGGGGAATCTGTGGTACACATCCACCTATCAGCCGGCGTGTGTCCCCTCTGTAGCTCCCGAGGGCTGAGCTGTGATGGGCTATGGAAAAGTTTACAGCAGCACCATCTACCGGAGAGCCCTTTGGCTGTGTGCTACGCTCTGTCTTCCTTCCACCTATTCCAAAAGCAGGGAAAGGAAAAGTTATGACAACAGTTTCAAGCAGTAGACATTGGCCACCGCCGCATGTAATGCTGAGAGGGGTCCTCATGAAATCAGTGCCACGCAAAGATCTCTCTTCTGGGCTGCTGCACACCACTGCACCCACTCTTGGTCCTGAAAGGAAGAGAGAGGGGACGCAGCATCCTCTCCCTTCATGCAGGGTGGAGAGACAAGCCTTGCTCTAAGGACAGGCTGCTGTGGTGGGGTATGTCCATAGAGCAAAGGAGAAGGCACGGCTGCACCGGGTACATGGGAACGCACAGGCTGGCTTTAGTACTTTGCAGGTTTGGTTCTTTAAGAGTTCTTGTGCTGCTGCTTCCTCTTTGTTAAATGCAGCGTTCACTTTCCTCCAATCTAATACTTGTAAAACACTGTGAGGTCACAGATTTCTCTGTGGAGAGACCCTGGCAATGAGGGAGAGCCTTGGGCTCTGCTCTAGCTCCTCAAGCAGAGTTTTCCTCTTTAAATCTCAGAAGAGCCCCTGAAGTTCCTCACCTAAAAACCTGCCCTATGTAACGGAGCAAAGGCAACAGGGTATAGATCCCCAGACACTGATTCTTTCAGCTTCGCTAGGTAAACCAGGTTACTAAGTCTCTCATTCTAAAGGATCAGTCTAAGGATTAAGAGTGATGACCTAAGGAACGTGGTGGGTTGGAAGTGTATAAAATTTCTTATGATGTGTACCTATAATGAATCACCATCCCCTCATTTAAGGGCTCAAATCTTGCTCAAATCAAACCTGCATTCTTCCAGGACAAGCTGTCATCCACTTCACCTAAAGCTCAACCGTTCAGTTCAAAGGCAGGAAGGCTGCTCTTTAATGACATTCATCTCTTTATATCTTGGTTCTTAAATAACCATAGAAATCTCTTTCCTGGGTGAACAGGAGCAGACCACAGATTATTTGTATATGTGTGCAAGCAACGCATGCTTTCTAGTAGTGCCATCCTCTCAGGTGGAATTATCAGGATTAATTTAAGGACCATTAAAGGACAAACCCCTTCTTAAGAATGGAACCAGACCAATTTATCTCGTGGTTGCCAAGAAATGCATTTAGGAAGAAATCAGCTACTTTGCATTTAGAACAGGAGATAATTTACTAATGTCAACACGCAGCAAAATGGGCTGAAGTGCTATAGTGACTATAGCCACGGTGTCATTAAGACTCGTGTCGTAAAGGTTAGCAAGCAGATATACCTGGATTCCACCAGGCTTGACTCCACTATGCAGTCTAATGAATCTTTAAGAACAGCAGCAAACCATGTCAGACATCTCACTGCTGATTTAATAACATTAATCTTTAGGAGACAACCTCTATCTTTCAGTCAAATCTGAAATAGCAAACAGGGCTTTTAATCAAAGGAATCCAGCTATTCACCTTCCCTCACACAAACACCTCCAAGCACATAATACCTCCAAGCACATAACAGCATCTACAAAACAGCACAGAATTCAGCTGAAGAAGTTTAAATACACACCCGGGCAGGAAAATACCATGAAAAACACATGGGTTTTTTACTAAATTTACCAAAATTTACTAAATTTTACTAAATTCTTAATTGGAATTATTTTCAAGGCTTTTTGCTTGAGTTTATTAATAATCATTATTATTTATTATTGGTTTATTAGTATTGTTTATTATTGTATTATTGTTGTTTATTAATCATTATGGGGCTTGGAGCAAGCTGCTCTAGTGGAAGGGGTCCCTGCCCATGGCAGGGGGTTGGAGCTGGGTGAGTTGGATTTTTCCAACCCATACCCTTCCCTTATTCTATGATTCTCTATTTTTGATGAGCAGCAGCCTTGAAAGAGAGTTTTATAGTTACACTGCTCCATCTTTTCTCTTCCACATCATAGGCTTCACCCACTAAAGTATAACTTTCAGTCTGTGACACCCTTGGGGCTTGAGCACAAGGGAAAAAAACATGCTCAAGGTAACTACAGTCATTAAGGATGTGTATGCTTATTTCCTGTAGCTCCTCCTAGTGCCCCGTATTCACATAAGACCAGTACTCGGCCTCTTCCAACCTTGGCTCATGCTTATAGAGGGCAAGCAAAATGGATTTTCATTTACTACACAGTTTTCCACAACCATTAAATCTTTCCAGCCTTATTTATTCTTTTCTAAAGCCAAAGGATCACTATCTAATGTTAATATTTCTTTGTGGTGAAGAAGTACTGGGATTACTCACAAAATCTCTGCTCCTGCATATTCTGAAGAGTAAACAGTGGGATTTTCGAAGCCTATTTGGCATCGGCCTAAATCTGCCTTTCAAAACTCCTTCGTGACCAAGCCAGTTGTCCAACATGCTTTTTGTTGTCTCGGCAGCTTCATAATTACACTCGCGCTGTCTCACTTGAAACAGATTGCTTCCAGCTCGAGGATTAATCCAGTGGCGTACAGCAAAAGTCAGGGAATTCAGTTCCTCTTAAAACACTGCGGAAAAGAGCTTCAGAGTTGTTTGAAGGAAGCAGGACAGATGTCTCGAGTCAGACACTGAAGAATGAATCAGTCACCTGAGATTTCTTTTACAGTCAAAGCAGAGAGCTGAGCGCTTTTAGCAGGCGGGTCTCCTCAAATGGCTGGTTTTAGTAAGATAAATCATACATCGAGGTTGCCTGTTTCTCTCCATTGACTGGAAACCCCAAACCTAGGAGTATCCTCACAGGGAAGAGCTTCTTCCTAATATCTCAATCTCCCCTCTGTCAGTTTAAAGCCATTCCCCCTTGTCCTTTCACTACAAGCCCTTATAAAAAGAGCATGTTATAATATTAATATATTGTTAATGTCTGATGAGATTTCCCCTAAAAGAAGGGACTTCCTGTAAGGAAGTGCCATGACTCTGCAGCTTGTTCCTCCCTCCATTCTGCTGAAGGGATGGGGGTGATGATGCTCCTCACCCTGGCTCAGAAAGGGGAGCTCCCAGAGGAGGAAAGGCAGCAGAAAAGTCCTTTGCATATCTGTATGTAGTGAGCACTGTTTGCCATTTAGGATATTTCAGGGGAGACTGGACTTTATAAAGCATTCATGAGCCTGGCCTCCCGGTATGCAGGGCTTTTTTTCTCCCCTGGTTATTAGGAAATATTCAAATACTGCAAACAAATGTCAGTCTGTAGAATATTCATGAAGTCTCCTGTTCGAGTTGGTCCCTCAAGTCACTGCTGGCTGAAATACATCAAGCTAATGCTGATTGCGTGTATTTAGGGTTGAATCAAGATATTCCACTAAATAAGTGTCAAAGTGCTTTTTCTAGTTTTGAGGCTAAGTTCCAGTGCCAGAGGGCTACTAATGGCTGTTGGTTTAATATGTGCTTGACCATCTGATTTCAAAGGCAAAATCTATCTCCTCTAACTCTGGCTATCTTGAAATTCCTGTTGAAACACTTTATCTGGGCTCCCTTCCCTAGTCAGGAACAGCAGTTATATCCCAAAATACACCAAAATGACAACACTTTGAAACATTTTGAAACACTATGAAAACATCATTTAAAACCAACAAAATCCCATCTAGACCAACCACTTCAGTTTGGTTACATTCTTCCATTTCAATATATGCAAACATGTTATAAGGATTCCTGCTGTGGATATCATGTTTAATTTCAAGTTGCTGATTTAAAAATGCCTGAATAGGATGTGCCACTGCTTTGAAAGTGACTTTGTAAAGGCTTTCTGGGCTGGTCAAGCTGGAAATTGTTTTGCTTATAAGTGCTTCAGACAAACTACTGTTTCATGATGGGAAAACGTTTACACTAAAGGAGAAAAGGACAAGTTTAGTGCTTGGTCAACCCCCATTTTTCTTCCTGTTTCTGGTTTTGGATAATATAAAGCTGAAAGGTTAGAAAAAGGGACAGCTTGATCCAAGAGAAGCAATGTATTGTTTTGGTCTGGCCATCAGTGATGTGATAAACCCCAATAGCTCAAAGATGAAGCTTCTTAACAAATTCAGGCTAGAAAACAAGCAATACCTTTAACAAGGAGGCTAATTAACACTTGGCATAGCATGCCAGGGGTCATGGTAGCGTGATCAGCAAGGTTTCAGTGGAAACCAGATGTTTGGGGAGCATCCAGATGTTGGAGTTCAGGCAGGCATCAACAAGGGGAAGCTCTTACGTGCTGCTGAGCCCAGAGGTCGAAAGAGCTTATCACGGTGGTCTTGCCAACCTCAGAAACCTGTGCATCCTGTCTCAGGTAGTTTGCGCTATGCATGTTTATAGTAAGAGAGCTTTGCAATATGTTTCTGTAGCAGCCACTTGCTTTTTAGTACCCATCTTCAGCATGCAAGCCGCAGGGAGAAATAATTACATTTAATAGAAACGGTGGGTTCCCAATGAAGATGTACAATGCCTGTACACAGTGTGCTCCTAATGAACAGGAGTGTCAGGCCACAGTAATAGATGAGGAGGATTATATTCTCTGAGGTGTATTGTATTATTACCCTGCCTTTTTGTTAGGTTGTCTGGAAATGCTATGCTACAGCTGGAGGCAGATGTTGGACAAGAAAGACCAATAAGTAGATCAGAAAGAAGGGAATCCCACAATGCTTCTAAGGGCTGCTAATTAAAGGCTTTAACTGAGGCTTGTTTGCCGAGTATCCAGAAGAGGGACTTTGAATGGTAGGGAGGGGAAGATGTCTTTGTTTGGCCACCACAATCCCTGAGGACAAGCTCTCCTGAGGCTGATGTGAGACCTTGGGGCAGTGGGAAAGCAGACCAGCTTTCCTTCACTATACGACCCACCTCCCCTTCTCGTTGCTGTGGTGTCCCTGTGGCATGGGAGCTCTCTGTAGCCTGCAGTAGGACTGGAGAAGTGCTGTGCTTTTGGCAAGGCAGCTCTTCCCAGTCCCCATGTTTCCTTGTCCTGTCCCATCATACCAAAGTACTTCATGCCATCTCCAGCTCACAACCCTCTCTGATTATCACAAGATGCTTTGCAAGCTGGTGTTCTTCAGCCAATTCACCTACTCAGAATAAAATGCCAGAGACCTTAAACCTTGCTCCTAATTTTTCACTCCCTTTTCAAATTGCTGCATAGGGATATCTGAAGAAGTCATTGCCCCCTGTGGTTATTATCACTCAATCTTTTTTCCTCTTAATAAAAGCTAAGCTTGAAAGCTACCAGCTGAAAGCAGCCACGTCCTGTGCTGCTGGTGTCTCCCAACAGTATTTTTTAAGATCATAGCTCATAACCACAGGGAGAGGTCTCTGTGGAGGGAGAGAGAAGTAACTTTCTGTTTATAGCCATTTACCTTCAACTGTAATGTATTTAAGAAGGAAAATTGCCACTTAGACTTGCAAAGCAAATTGGCTTGTGCTCAGTAATAGCTTTCTAGCGTCTGTCTAGGAAAGGTCATCGTGGAGACTCCTGCACTCTGCAGAGCTTAGTCTCAACGGCCAGGAGGGAAATCGCGCAGCCCCAAGCTGTGATTTCTTCTCTATGTGAAGACCTCAGCACCACTGTCCTTGGGTTTGCCAGGTTTGTCCATCATTGCTGCATCCCAGCTGGGGTGCACATTTGTTCTTGGTGTCTTCTTTTTAGAGGTGGAGCCCCCCAGTATGAAAGCCCCTAATTTGTGTCAGGCATAAGGCTGAGTTCCTTCCCTCATCATCCCCCACTTTGCCCATGCATCAGTCCTGCAGCAAAAAGGGCCCCTGTTCCATTTTAACGTTATTAGCCATTGCCTTGGCAACAAATACAGATGTTACGTTTGCAACAGCACCGTTTCACAGGTCCCACAGGAGTCTTTACCCTTGAGTGCATTTAGTTGGTAGCGAAACCAAAGTGAACACAAAACAAGCAGGTTGGAAAAGAGGCAGTGGCCTTTTTTGCTCCAGTCGGGCTCCCAAGTACAAATTATCAGGTCGGGTAATGTAGCTGGCTGTCATCCTCTGTGTAAATCTCACCCACTTATCTGTCCTCACAACTGTAAAACAAGCAGCGTCACTAGCTAGTAAAAGCCACTGTTGTGGCAAAGCTGGCACAGCAATTATCGTAATAACTTAATCAAATGGCAGCAGCAGTAGTAATAGAGCTATGTGTTTGTTTGTAAGCATTCTTACCTTTATTACAGCAGCAGTTTTGGGGAGCAGCAGGAGGCAGGAGAAGAGGTTTTGTTTTCAGTGTGTGAACTAAAACCATCTCAGATAAATGCAGTTTGGGTGCAATCTGGAGTCTGGTGCAGGGATGTTGAACACCTTGGAAAAGAAGCTAAAACACCCCTAAGAACCCTAAGGAGAGGACAAGATGCTCAAAAGGCAACTCTGGCAGCTATGATCTTGAGAATGGGAACCAAATCACACCAGCAGCTCTGATTTAACAGGAGTGCTTGTGTTACCATGTTAATTGGACAGGAGAAATTTGCTTCCAGTGAGCCAGCAATTCATCTCTGCCTTGGGAGAGAGCAGTCTGCTCATGTTTCTCCCTTGTCTTAATGCTGCTCTGCTTCTTTCGGTCCCTTGCTGAGTTTTCCACTTGTTCTATGCCATCTGCTTAAAGCTGGTGAAGCAAAAACCAGCATTACTTTTTATTTCCCTAGTTCCCCTTGCAGTGATGTCCTGATTTCATCTGTCCATCTCAGCCCAAAGTATGCAACCTGTAGGATGACACCCCTGCTTTAGATGCTTTCTTCCATCATTCCATCATTTGCAGTGCAATAGAACAATCTCCCATGCCCTTTGGAGTCCTTTGTGTCATTAAAGTACAAAAGTATGTAGTAAAAGGATAAGGGGGATAGGGTTTAAACTGAGGAGAGAGTAAGATGAGCTCTTAGGCACAAGCTCTTTCCTGTGAGGGTGCTGAGGCGCTGGCACAGGGTGCCCAGAGAAGCTGTGGCTGCCCCATCCCAGGCAGTGTTCAAGGGCAGGTTGAATGAAAGGAAAGAAGAAATAAACTGTATTGCAATTGCCTTTTGTCTGTTTTGAGATTCTAGGCTCAGCAGGCGCAGAAGGCAAATTTCTCATAGGAGGCGTGTTCCAGGTACTCCACTGCAGCTGAATCTTAATCGAGATGATGTTGTCCCCTGTGGCAGATGTTCCTTATCTGGATTATATTTGTCAAACAAACATTCTAATGAAATGTTCCCATTTGTTTCAATTGAACTTCGGGGTTTGCTGTCCTGTGGCCCGGTTTTTGTGGTGAGGAGAACATTCACTGCCTTCTCCTTACCAGTGCGCTGCAGGAATAAGAAACGTGTGCTCAGATTCAAAGGAGGTGTATTTCTTTTTCTCTGGCTGCAGAAAGGGGTCATTTTCCTTCACTCAGCTTCTTCTTACATCTTTTTTTTGTTGTTATCCTTGAGTTTTGTCTCCTTTTCTCCCTTTAACTGTGAGTCTCATCATTGCTTGTCAGGTTTGGTTGAGATTCACCAAGGAATTCAAAAGTACTTAGGAGACACTGATTGATGGGCCAACAAGGCTGTCAAACCAGCTTAAGAAAATGAGGCTAAACCTAAAGATAATAATTAGTGAAATCGATAAGAAAGAAAGAGGCTGGAAGGCTTTCCAGCTGCCAGACCTCGCAGGGATCATAAAGGCAATCTGCACCTGGAGTAGAGACATGGGAAATGAACTGAGAGGTCTTCTGCTGAAAACTTGGAGACAGGCAGAGTCTGACACTTTTTTCATCATATGCCAAATACTTTGGGGGGAAAAAGAAAGCAGAATATTTCTTTGATTGATGCAGCTTGAGAGCTGTTATTCAAGTGTACCATACCTTGGTTTTTCCTTTGTAAAGGGGTATTGGCTGCTGGGTTGTCTCCTCTGTCAGTACTGTAAATGTTACAGGAGCCCCAAGTCACCCAGGGAATCGCAGAGTGATGTGTGAGACTGACAGGTATGTTCCTGAGGATGGTTAGAAGAAAAGGTGGGTTTATGTCAGGTTTTTTTCTGCCAGCTGATTATGTTCTGATCAAGGGATGGAGGAATATAGGATAGCCAAAGGCAATACAGGTTGTTGCATCCCTGCAAGCTGATGGATCCTAGGTTTGTAGAGACCTGGGGAGCCTGCAGCAGGTCTGAGCAGCACCTCTGTCAGCGAATTGCTGAGCATCTCCTGCTCCATGAGGATGGATAGCAGGATAGCTCCATGAGGCTGCATCTGTCTTGTAGATCTTTAAAGTTAAAAGACACCCAGCATATGGTGCATGGCCCAGGGGGTGAGAAGTAAAGACTGTTGTAAGCAAAGAAAGACGCAAGCTGTCAGAGGTGTAGCAGTAGGGCTGGAGAAGCTGGTGACAGCACAAGAAAGTACCAAATCCAAGAGAAACCCTGGTTTGGGGTGCACAGGCTATTTTGTCATTGCTTTGCCCCTGCAACACCACTTAACCAGCTGGGTTTCTGTGAGCACCGGGTGCAAACACCAAATTCTTGGTGATGTTTTGCATGAGCTCCTTTTGCCCCACAGTGCTGTTGGTGGAGGGCACATTGAAGTAGGTCATGAGAGTGATGAAGTCTTTACACTTGACGCCCGTGTTTATAAATGTGTATCTGTATGCAGAGGAATTGTCTCAAGCTGGTCAAAACACAATTATTTCATTTTCCTCCCCATTCAGGATTGTTGTTGTTTAGGAATAAATTGCTGCTGCCGCTGCTGATTTACAAGGGCAGGAACGACGGCATGAAATGGGCTCAGTGAAGTGATTTTGAATTTCCACTACAATTACTCTTCTCTTCAACCATACGATTCCCTTTTTCTCGCATGCAGCAGCCAGGTCCTGGGTTTGTTTTGCTCACTGCTGTGCACTGCTGCCCTGGGAGGTTTTCTTGCCCTTATCCTGCAGCAAGCCCTGGGGCCAAGCATGTGGAAACAAACCCTAGTGCTAAACTGCACTTCATTGAAGGAACCTGGCAGAGAAGGTACGTCCCAAAATTCCACTGCCTTGGCCCCAAGGGGTGTTGATGTTCTGGCTTCAGTGGTGAAGTCATAGAATCACTGGTTTGGATTAGAAGGGACCTTAAAGGTTATCTAGTTCCGACCGCTGCCATGGGCAGGGACACCTTCCACTAGAGCTCCAAGCCCTGTCCAACCTGGTTTATAATTAACTCAAGAGTGAAAGGGTAATTTAGGTGAGCAGAGAAATAATTTGGATGAATTCAACTTTCTCTGCTCTTTCTTGGTTTAGTTTGGTGTTGGAGAAGAAGTGTGCAAACACATCTTTAGGCTGTGTGTGCCCCTTTGCATCGCTTTACCCCCACTTATGTTTTCCCTTCTCCTTTACAAATGTCTGCAGGAGCTCTGTAGCCCAAAGCCACCCTCCTGAGTCTTCCAGAACACTGGGGTTTTAGGATGGCTTTGCTAATTCAGGGTTGTTTTCCCCATTTTGTCTTGGTTTACGAATAACTTTGGGTAGAGCAAAGTTATTAACGAAAACCTGAGCTCTGCTAATGCAAAACCACGCCAGCTACGCTGAGCTCTAAATACTATAATAAATGTGAACATCTTGGTTAATGTGATTTATTATTGGCAGCATGAATAGGAAAATAATAAAACAATATAATGATTCTGCAAGAAAAATGAGGGGGTTTATTATTATTCAGACTTGGAAGCTTGTTTACAAGGCAGGAATGAGGTCAGACTCTTAAACAGAGCCGCTGATGCTAGATCCTCAACTTTGTGCATATCAGGAGATGTAATCCCCTTTCCCCAAGTTCATTTGTATAGGGAATTAGGCTCCCCAGTTTCATTATCACTAATAGACCTTGCCTGGTTCTAAGTGGTGCAGTGTATTCAGGAGCAGAATTGATAACTGATAGTAGTTTTTTCACTCCCAGCAAAAGGATGATGGTGTTTGGAAGCAGGATTTGTTGGGTTAGGTCAGCAGGGTAGAAGCTCCAGGCTAAGAGATGGGGTTTGGTGGGGCTGGAGTGGAAAAGAGAGATATCCAAAATGCTATCTTGCTGAGAGGGAAACTGAGGCACAGACAATTGATGCAGCTGGGGCAGGGCTGTCAGCAGGACCTTGGTCTCCATCCAGGGATGGTACATCAGGTTGCACAGCCAGGCACAGGGGTTAGTGGGACAGTGCTGTTGACACTGGTATCCCTGACATCCCCTTCTCCTTCCCTACTAGTTATCCCTGCTGCTTTCCCAAGATCTTCTTGTTTTCCCAGGGATAAATGAGCCCATCACCTACCCTCTGTAGTGTGTGGTGCATCCTGCAACTGCCTCTAAAAGGTTCTATCCATCTTTTTATCTTGTATTCCACTTCTCTGCTCCACGCAGCAACATATAATGGAGACAGGGCTAAGCAACACTTATTTTCCTGTTTATCTTGTACCAGCCCAGCTGTACTCCAGACCAATTGGATTTTCCATTACTGTGGCAGGTTACAAGCCTTTGCTTCCTTTTCCTGTAATTTTAATGTTGGCCTTTTAATATTTCTGATGAGATTGAAAGCTTCGGATAAGAGGTGGAAGCTTTTGCTCAGCGTGTTACGAAGGAGCTACCTGAATTTGAATAAGGTGTGAGGAGGGTTGAAAGATGCTGTCGCTGGTGTCTGCCCAGGGCTATGCAGATGAAGGAGGTGATGGAGCTGAGCATGGAAGGCTGTAGTCATGAAGCAGCACCTATGCAAAAGCATTTCTTTAAATCTTAGCACCTTTATAATGACAGCTTCTTCTACCATCAACAGCTTCTGTGGGTTTTGGTGAAGTAATTCTTTTAGGATTTTCATATATAGATAGATTTTTTTAGCTACAGATTCTATATATATATACATTTATATATATATATCTCACACAACTATATATATATATATGTATGTGTGCTATCAGCTGGTACTACGAAGAGCATAAAGCGCAAAGCCCAGCTTGGGTGGCACCACGTAGCAGGTATGAGAACAGCAGTGAGCCAAACCCTGTATCCCCCTCTATGGGGGGGTGGACAGGATGGGATGGACCTGTAGGGCACCACTGGAGAATGGTCTGGGTTGCAAAGGACCTTACAGACCATATTGTTCCAACCCTCTGCCATCCCTTCCCTTCAGTGTGTTGACCACACCGCACGGCTCAGTGTCATCAGATTGGCTGAGGGTGCTCAGCAAAGGCGTTAAACAACATTAGTCCCCAGCTGTAATGAAATGCTGCTGATGACATTCAGCTAAACCCAGTTCTTGTGGCCTTTTGCAGGCAGAGAACATTTTACTTGGCTAGAGACACCGAGCCAAGAGAGTATATAGTATCGGTCTGCAGGAAATCTCTGCCATGGGACCCAGATATTGCATTTAGATGTAGTTGCTTTCATTAACTCCCTACTTTATAGCACTCATCAGTCTTTTTCTTCTGCCAGAAGGTCTCAAATGTGCTGAGGAATATTCAGGCCTCTTTTGGCAAGCATCAGAGATAAGTGGATAATAAAACACACCTTGAAAATATTCTCCATCCTATTATTAGCCACTTTCTTATTATACTTGCAAAGAAAAAGGATCCCAGTTATGAAGCCATATGCTTTTCTATACTGTCAGTCCGTCGTGTCCAGATGCTTGCAAAGAAAGTCTTTCAATAATACGCTCACTATTGTTTGTTGATGGGCTCTATTAATCAGTTGTTCATAGCTTCAGCTCCATAGCACCAGGAGCATGTGCTCTTAATCCCCTTCCCTCCTACAGCCACCTTTTATGCTCCCATGAACCTTTGGAAGTGCCTGAACCACTGGAATGAGAGGAGACATACCTGCAAAGATACCTGCTCTCCTTTTGGAGAGAACAAAAGCTCCCTGGAATAGCAACTGTTATTTACTCATCTCTCATCAGCAGATCTGACCTAATTTTAGTCTCCCCTAGCCTTTGTTTCAAACACCTGGATGCAGCATCACCAGTGGATCCAGCTCCTTCATAGAGGCTGGGTTCTGTGCAATGGGGGAAGAGGGAGGAGATGAGAAGCTCCTTTAAAAGCTGAGCTGCTGTGATTGCCTGAAGGGTCATTGCAGAACAGACCTCATCATTTAGCTTTTGGGAACCCTACAAGAGGCTCTCTTTATCATGGTGGCATGCCCACTTTGCACGGCACAACAGGTATATGGCCATCTTGTTAATGGTGACAGCATCAGCTTTTGATACATCTCATCAAGCTCCGTTTGTCTCTGGTGATGGCACCTGGCTGGCCATCAGCTCCTAAAATCATTTCCAAACCACTTTCTCCAGTGAACCCAGCTAACACAGTGAGCTCAGTGCCTGCTGATAGGCACCCAAGTCTCCTTTTGCATCAGCTCATGTGTAGAAGCTATTTCTTTGCCTCAGAAGCTGCCCATCTCTTTCCGATGCTGCCTGTATGAATGCAGCCACAGATTTGTTACAGCTTGCCATTTAAAATAGCCTACAGACCTGCTGTGGTCACAGGAAGGGAGATGCATTGATGAGAAATGCAGGGCCCCTAAATGCATTTTTCAACCATGGCAAGCCAAGCTGGTGATTTATCTGCTGTCACTCTGGTCCAAGCAAGCCTGCCCCACCAGGTGAGCGACTTTGCAAGGGTAGCTCACCAAACATGAAATACAGTGAAGTATTGTCAAGCTTCCTCTCCTAGAGCTGACTTTCATTTTGAGCCCTGAAAGTAATTAACAGCACAGGCTTGAAGGGAGAAATGGACCTCTCTCTCCTGTGGTCTCTCATGTCTGTTAGCCAACTTTCCTACCTGTTGACTTCCCTATGAGTTTCATGCTGGTGGCTCCCTCTGTATCTGCCTTTAGAGTGGAACCTTCATACCTAGTGCTCAGCAGCTCTGAACTGGCTTTAGAGACCTTTGGTGTCATTGGGAAAGACCCACTATCTGGCACAGCACTACAAGTTTGGGAAGTATGAGGTCCTGATAGACTTCCTAGGAGCACTCATCCATCCTTAAGGCCGTATTCTCTGGAGGTTGCTGGTCTTAAACATTTCTGGCAGAGGTCTCAGCTATTTTAGTAGAGTGGAGCATCATGGAAGCCTCCTCTCCCTTCATCTGTTTGGGAACCATGTAATATTATAGGCAGCACAGCTGGGCAATAACTGCTTCACCTCCCATTTATGTGGGTCGGTGAGCAGCCCTATGTGCTCTCAACCATGATAAGAGATCAACCTGGGAAAGCAGCACAGCCAGGGTGAGATCTGCAGTCTGTGAGTGAGGAGGCACTTTCCTTTCAAAACAGAGGTGTTGGGGGCTGTGTGTGTGAAGTCAGGCAAACACCCCACCATTTGTGAGGTTTAAACCAGGAGATTTCCAGAAAGGAAGGGGAATGGAGCAGAAGCAAAAGAATATATTGTTATGGTGTACATATAGATTGGAGAGGGACTAAAAGCATATGTGTGTGCACTGAAAACGGTGCAGTGCAGAGAAGTCCAGCTTTAATTCTGTTTTAATCTTGTTAGATCTGCAGAAGCTGTGCTGATGGCATGCACAGCTCAGGGCATGTCCTTCTCTCACACAGTCCCTTCTGCAGTGCTTATGGTTTTTTGCAAGCCACCCTTGGGCATGGTTTGTCAGGGGCGTAAGCCACGTCAGGGTGGAGGTTAGCACATTTAATCATGGAATCATAGAATCACAGACTGGTTTGGGTTGAAAAGGACCTTAAAGCTTATCCAGTTCCAACCCACTGCCACAGGCAGGGACACCTTTCCCTTAAAGCTCCATCCAGACTTGGGGTCTTTACTCCTGTAGTGTTACTGTTTCCTAATAAGGATGCAGAGAAACTGTGCCACCTCCCATGTCAGTCTCTGTGTATGGAGATGACTCTTTGGGTGGGAGCTTGTGTGAGCCAGGGCTGCAGTCCTCACTGGGTCATCCCTGGTCAATGGCTGGGGAATCCTTAACCATACTTGGCTGGGTTTGTTTTCCCCTTGTTAGAAAGAACACTTTCTAGAAGATTAAAGGTGATGGCCATGGGCTGTGATTGCATTTTAGAATATTTAACTGCATTGCTTTTCCCTAAATCCTCCCCCTTTTCTGGCAGTCTCAGATGCTGAGTTGTTCTTGACCCCCTGCTTTGAATTCTCATGTCTCGTTACTGCTCATTACTAAATTGATGCTTTGTGCTGTACCAGAATCAATGTGGTTTAGAACTGGGAAAGTGAATCCTGTAGATAGTTGATTATAAGCATTTGGGGACCCTTCTGAGTCTAAAAAAGACATAGAAATCCAAGGCAGAGGTGAGATGAACAGGCTATTTGCAAGTACCCAGTAGGTTTGGCTGGTTAATTCCACTGAAAACCTTCCACCTGATGCTTGCTTTAATAATCAGAATTATTTGGGATGCAAGTTCCTGAAGACCTTCTTCCCTTCTCCTTGGTTGCCAGTACAACCAGGAACTGGATGTGCAGTTACAGCTGAACCTCAGAACTCTTGTGGCTCAGTATCATTACGTCTGCTGAGAGGTGGCCTGCTGGTACCTATGAGAGGAAATGCCACATGTACACCAAATTTAATAGGAATTGTGATGATAAGACCTGATTCTCTCTGCTTTCACCTTTTCTGTTTGCTTTGGGTGCAAAGCCTGCACTGCAGTTTGGGTTTCCAGAGCTGGGTTTGGGTCTGTATTATCCTATTCAGTCAAACATCTTGAGGAACCCTGCCATTAGTCATTAATAGTGTGTGGTGTCCTTGCTGATTTATTAACTCTCAGATCACTTTTATTAATGCTCTTACTGTGCTAGCGATAGGATTTTGGGAGAGGGGATTGCTTGCAGATAATAGAAAGGTGATATTTTACTCTGAAAAGAAACACAAACCACCCTGCGACTCATGATAAATCATGTGCTCAACATCACCACAGCTGCGATTGAAATGAATGGGAGTTGCCAGGTAAAATTCACCACCACCTCTTGCAAATCTCAACCAGAGTTTGTGCTTTCAGCCGCCAGCTTCTTGTGTTGCTGTGTTGAACCCATGCTCCTGTGCTTGTTCTTCATGTAAAAAGGGCCCTCCAGCAGGCTGTAAAGTTTAGAGCATGATGGAACAAACCAGAGCTAAACTGTGAGCTTTTTGTCATCCCCAAATGCTGCTGCTTCAGTGGCTTAGCATGGATGATCAGCTGCAAAAAAGGAAGGCAGGAAAAAGCAGTAAAGGCTTCAGTCATTCCCAAATATGCAGAGTGGCAGAGCTGGTTCAGAGAGAGGCAATAACCTCGGAGTTGCTCTCCTGACTCTTAATAACCCAAATGTTCAAGGCACTGGGTTGTAACTCATCACAGCACGCTCACTGCTGTGCTGGTGCACTGGAGTCAGTGATGGCCCTTAATGAAGCATTATTTCACACAGCCCCACTTACCAGTCTCCTGGCTGCATATGGGACAACATATGGACAGGGCAGGAAGGGATGGGACAAGGGGGAATGGCTTTAAGTTGATGGAGGGGAGATTGAGATGAGCTCTTAGGTAGAAG
>JBAFWW010015177.1:8228-22350 GCA_036873685.1 Agapornis canus
TTTTTTTTAAAAACTCTTTGAACCATTTAAATTTTAACATAAAAAAAAAAAAAAAAAAAACAAAAAACAAAAAACCAACCAACTATCTTGAAGGATTGAATTTTAAAGGAAACTCAAAAAATGCTACATTGTAAATAGTAAGAAAAAAGATTCTTACTGCTGTAGGAATTTATTTTTTTTTTAACACTGGTTTTTGCTTTAGAATCAGTGTTAACATAGTCTAGAAGACTGAGGAGATTTCAACAAAATTACATCTTTAATAAAAAATCATGCACATATATTGAATGGAAATACTGCTTTTATAACCAAAAATGTAACTGACAACAACTCTGTGACAACTAGGCCTTGCAAGATTATTATTCTTTCTAGTTATAAATTAATATGATATTAATTATTGTTACTGAATATCTACTTACATGCTTCTAAGTTTCTGTTGTGACAACAGTGTTCCTATCATCTGATAGGATGATATCCCTCTTTCTTTACTTTAGGCATGACAATACTTTCTCTCTGGCAATTTCACAACTACAGGGATTAAAAATTGTCATTGTAAAGCCACAGGACAATTGCAGAAGGTTAACTGTGTTAAATATATCTCAATGCTTTTTAAGAAGGAACTACTATTTAAGGAGCTTTTATGTGCTGAGCTTAGAGATAAAAGAACTATGAGAATACTAAAAATACCGGGCAATTATTTCCCAAGAGTGCAGGTGAAATCCTATGATGAATATTGGGCCACTGAAATGATTAAGATACCTTCTCTGAGGGCTGGTCCACTGCAGAGAATGAATTTAAATTACCAAAGGAGAATGAATATGCAGAGACAGCTAAGACCTCATAATTGCTGCTAAGCTGACCAAAACATCTGTTTTATTGACATTATTTTCTGTCCTTAGAGAAAACATTAGAAAATAATCACATCAGGGTTTACAAATATCATTTTGAAACAAAAGTGTACATACTAACTCCAAATTCAATCCCAGACACTTCACTATGGTATAATTAATTTAAGTTTTTGATGAAGTTTCCATCTTAAACTGTCCCTAGAGGCAGGAAGTGCCTTCTATCCTGTAGTTACGGGTTGGTGTAACCTATTCCATGAATGGCAGATCCTGCTGCATAACAACAAATATCTACATCAGCAAAATAATCATTCCTTGTATGTATGTGCAGCAACCATTCCTCATGAAATAAAAGCCAGAGAGCAATTTGATATTACAGTGTGGTAAAATAAAGCCTCAGGTTTGGAAACATCTATTTGCTTATAATAATTCACAAACTGTTTGTTTTTCAGAAGCCTATCAATGCGTCTGTAGCTATTTCTTGACCATTACTCATTTTGTCTTACTGGAGGATTACTATAGAAACACATCTTTTAAATTCCATGAGCCTGTGATAGATTATAGTGGTTGCAGATCACTTACTATGAGATAAATATCTACACTACATGATTAAACATTTTTTGCCATCCTCAACACTGATGACAAAAAGTAAATTAATTTAGAAGCTAAATTCCTGATCCTGCAACTAAACATGCAGTGCCATCTTTTCTCCCCCAAGTATGGTCATAGACATCAGAGACATAGCTGACACATATGTATGAATAAGCATCGGGATTTAAAATCTTTCTCACTTTTGACAAGGAAAAGTAAAAAAAAAAAAAAAAATAATAAAAAAAAATTCTCTACTATTATAAGGCAAATTTTGTTATTCAAAATACAAATTATTTTTATAAAACATGTGTACAGCTGCACAATAACACACAACACATTTCATATTACTTGAAAATGTTCTCTACAGAGTCCACTCCTACAGTTTTACTGTCAGCTTTAGTTATTATGAGTATAGTCTGGGCAGTACATAAAAAGAGAAAACTGTAATTATTCTTAAGATGCCTAATACATCTATTGTATTAAAATAGAGAATAATAAAAGTAGTCAAGAAATCTCTGTTCTTCTGCATTTTACTTATTGTCTTTTGTTTCCGTGGTTCAAAAACCACTCAGTGTAACCCAAACTGATGACACTCATTAATACCATTATAAAGCCTCAATGATATTTAATGACAAAAGTGATATTAATGTCAAAAATTAATACTTTTCTCATTAATGTGATATTAATGACAAAAGTAATTGCTCACAGAGACAAGACTCCCCTGTTGTCTCTCTGACTCATTATATGACAGAGGTTTTCTAGTGAAAGTTCAGTGGTCTCTGTAGATATATTATGGAATTTGAGTTAAAAAAAAATGATGTAATGAAAAATATTTGAGTGAAAATCCATCTCATATTTGCACAATTCTCACTATGAAAAGCTATTTTTTTCAATTCCTTTTTAAAAAAAATTAGTAACCAACTGAACTATATAATTAATACACATTAAAGCATCAAAAGGTAACTTTTGAACCAATAACCTCTGTAGCTCTAAATCTGCTTATATCAAGACACAGAATTAAGAGTGTTTTTGCCGCTTGAAATCTGTTGAAATAAGTGACTATATCTAGAAAAATAGCATAATTCTTCCTGAATGCCAAAGTACATATCTATTTGATGGCTTTAAACTATTTGTTTTCCTTAAGATCATGATAGGACAATATATTATGGAAATTCCTTGTCATACAAGCTTACTTCAGTATTAAATGTGCTATATCTTAGAGCCATGAACTTCAGGCTTTAGTTAATTAAATAAACCTGCTGAAAATAAAAAGGATGTCTGCCTGGAATTCTGACTTTTTCTGCTGTGCTTCCCCTATGTAAAGTTGTTTTAAAGCTCCTGACACAAAACTGAGACATTCTTCTGTTTCTAAACAGAAACCATTGTTCAAACTGATGTCACTGTCTCTCTGTACACTTGAAGATTAAAGGAAATTTCTACAATATTTAGAATTATTTCTCCCCAGCACTAAAGCTGGATATACATAGCACAAATATGGGTGATCAAAATGTGGAGGTATTGCAGAAGAAAGGATTCATAATAAGAAATACATTCATTTTTAACTCAGAATCAGCAGCTGTACTAAGTTGTTTCATATATAGTCTGTATATTGGGTTAGTACCCAATTAGATCTATTACTAAAAGGTATGTTCTGGTTTCCCCATTATTCATGAACTTCATAGCATTTTTTCTGACACTACATATTCCTTTAAATACTTACTTTCCTCTCTAAGCTTCAGGATTTTGCAATACAATTTATAAGAAAAGAGTAAATTTTTCAAGATCGCTATCTGATGCATCACAGTTACTGTTTTTCAAGGTACTGTTTTCCCTATTAGCAATTCTCAAATAGCCTCTCATTTGCAATAACCCTTTCAAAAAACCCCCAAACCATTTGATACAAAACAGCTTTTGAACTACTGCTTTTCAAGCATCTGAAAATGATTGTTGAAAGATCATGTCATCTGAAAATGATGAGTTGACCCTAAGATCAAGAGCATAGGAAGATGAAGGCTGTGATTATATCATAGGCATGAAAAATAGCAGCTGAGTAGCAGAGTATGTTTAATGGTACAACAATTCCTGTCTCCTTTTTAACTGAAAATTATACCTTACGACATTTAATCTCTTTCAATCGGGGGGGGGGGGGGGGGGTAAGTATTTCTATAACCTGTGTGGTCATACAACACATTTTCCTGTATCTCAACTACTTTATGGCAGCCTTGCCAAGAAACACTGAATGCTCTCTTGTTTTCTCCTGACATAAAATGGACCACTGCAAAATGGACCCTAGTAAAGACAATAGTTTAATTATTAATGCACAATTATGCTCAGTACAATCTTAATATTAATTTTATTGCATACAGAAACTACCAATTTGAAAAATAAAATAAAATTACATAATTGTGACTATGTGTATTAAAAATGGGGCTTGATGTTTTTGGGCAGACTTCTTTTCAGAGGCTTTTAGGAGCAATCTCTTCTCTATCACTTAACATGCCTCTTTGCACTTTATTTCCTAAAGTCCATATTTAGCAAAAAAAAAAAAAAACAAACCAAAACCAAAAAAAAAAAAACCCGAAAAAAACAGATTCCAGGAAATGAAGTTACTTGCTTGGATACAACAGCCAAATCCACTTCCTGTATGCACTTGGCAGAAATGCTTGGGGAAAAAAAGCCTTACGAAATTTTTCAATCCAAGATGGGCATTCCATTCAGCCACACAGAAACTCAATTTAGACTCAGAACTATACGCCTGTGTTATATATTTGACTACTCAAAGTATTACAGTCCGGTCATAATAAATTCAATTTTACATTTTTCAGAAAAAATAGCATCAGATAGATTCCAAACAACTAACACACTGACTACTTTATCCATGATCTGATATTCCATTTTTAGTATTTTGCTATTTTTTTCTCTTCTCCCTGTACCACCTAGCACGTGATTGCACTGTAAAGAGTAACTTCTGAAAAGTCTGCAAAAAGACCATTGACTGGAATATGGAATAACATAGCTACTCTTATATCTGGCATTGATACTGTTTACTCTTCACTCAGTAGAAGATAAAAAAAGGAAAATTTCATGAAAAAGCATCAACAGTGTACACATGGGCTGCTGTAATAGAAAAGCATGAGATACGTGATATTCATGAGATAATCTGAACAGGCTGTAAATGACAGAATTACATTTTTTTGGACTTTGTTTCAATAGGCCTTGCCCTGCACAGTCTCTATTACAACAAATTTCTGTCTCTGGCTGTAACAGCACAATTTTTCTAAACCAAGTGATTAAAAGTATATCTAAAGGAAAAAGTAATCTGCTGTTAACCTGGTTTGTTTTGCTCAAGATCAACCTTTTATCTTTAAAGCTAAAAAACCTGCCTAAGGTATCACAGTTAGATAAGCAGCATTTTAAAATTTTAACTCTTCTTCCTACAGCCCCTCTAATTTAGTGAAGCTCCATTAAACCTAAATCATGCCCAAACTCAGGCCCCTGTCTTTGAGCTTTCAGTTCTTTTAGGGTTAACAGATAAATAAATGAAGACAAGCATTCACTTCCCATGTACTGTTTTTGCTTTATTACAAGTGTCATTTCAAAACACATATTACCATACTTTCTCTCTAGCCATTTTTCATTTGACAATTTTTCTTGGGTTCACTTTTCATTCTCTAGTATCTTGCTTCACTCCAGCCTACAGTCTCTCCCCAGCTTCAGTAGAAATACATCCTAAGCCATAAATCTCTTTGTCTTTTTCCTCCCTAGTTATTAAAAATAACTCAAATCCATTCCTGACTTTTTAACACTTCCAAATCAATTTTCTCCTTCCACAGCTTAGATAGTCAACTGTGAGGCACAAAAACTATTGTAGTATCAATTGCTACCACTGTCTATTTCTACTAGTTTCCTGGCAGCCACAGTATTTCCACAAGAAAGACAAAAAGTAATATTCAGAAACACATTTGCTAGCTGCAACCAGCACATGGTTTCTTAATGTACTCCACCAAACAGATCAGATTCCTGACATTTGAATAAAAGAAGCCCAGAAACAGTATGACAGAGAAAATAAAAGGCCTATAATCTTTTCCCTTATTCATTTTTTGAGTCTCCCTCTCCACTGCTTTAGACATTATCATAGGAATTTAAAACCCAACAAGTTTATTTACTCAAAAGACCAAAACAAGACCCAATTCACCCAAGAGTTTTTTAAACCTAAATATGAATTCAATGGTTTAATATTAAAAACCTCAGTTAACAAGTTTACTCATAGGAACATGGAAACATATATGTCCTCTAATAGTTGGCACCCTTTAATCTATTCTTCCCTTCCAAAGTTCAGAGAAAAGCAGACTCGGAACAGTTTGGAAAGCTAGTACTAGAAAGCTATGGGGCACTTCATGAAAAGGCCAACAGAGAAGACACTTCTGAAATGATGGCCTGGCCAAAGATCTTTCCTTTTGCAGTAGATGCAACTTCTAACATTCAGAAAATAAAAAGTGATTGGCCACGTACACATATAGAATTATGATAGCAACTAAAGCCTAGAAGAACTACTAAATTGTTTGCTTTAATCCTTTAGCTAAACACTATTAATAGACACCAACAAGAAAACAAACTGAGCCACAAGTTATCAAACACCAGTCTGCACTGGGGCTTTAGACATTCCTATGAAGTAACCTACTCAGGTTATTTCCAGCATTTTTATGCCCAGAAGGGGGTGCTGTCTGTTTTGGCAGTGGCACAGGAATGTGTGTATCCTTACAATATTAATGTTTAGGCACTTTTCTGATGTACTGCTATGATTTCCCACCAGGAATACAAACCTCGCAGGAAAAATATTTAGAAATTCTTAAGAAAAATAAAAATATAAAGAAGTTACACAAGCTGTCAAGGCAATTTAAATATAAAGGCCTCGAATGAGATCTCTTGAAAATCTGCAGTATACATGACAAAACCCATCAATCAGCATAAGAAAAACCTGTGAATAACACTTTGTCACTTTATCACTTGGAGACATCCTGGATAACATTTTCTCTGTTGGAAAATGTTTGTTGCACATTGACTTCATTGTTTTAGAGACAGTGACTTTGAGAGAAAATTAGTTACCACTTCAAACTTCATTTTTATACTCCTTTCACTGACGTGTTAGATACATTTAGAGATGCATCCAAAAGACTGTTTTCAGTGTAGCTCAGTAGATGGTTACAGTCCTACAATGAAAATCAGTAAGACCTTTTACCTGATCTAGAATTAAAAGCTATCAAACTTACTGCATAACATCGTGGAAAAACAAATGTCACCTCAGCTGTAATTGTATGGCTCATCTCCAATAATTTGTTTACTGTTTCACACAAAATCAAACAATGGCTCAAATTTTATCAAAATAACCTAAATACTGCAAAACCCCATAACATAATTTATGATTTTAAAATTATGTTTCTGAACGTACAATAGTAGCTGAAAACAAAAAAACAAAAGCACAGTTACTAAATAGTTGTTCCAAGAATTCAAACTGTAAAAGACAGAAAGGTGATACATCAGAGATAAGTGAATGTACAATGTTTTGTTTTTTTCAAGAAAAGCATTCAAAACTTGAGAGCCCATTCTTACTGAGGAAAAAAGTCACAGCTCCACCAATCGTAATGGAAAAATTGTACAGTAACAGAAGCATGAAACTGGCCTGTAACTTTGAAACTTAATTTGTTAAATGTATTGCAAATATCAGGAAAAAGTAGGGGGTTGTGAGATATTTCCAATAATATCTAGTTTGGTTTTATATTGAAATAAGCTGAGACTAGTCTCTGAAGACAGTATTCATTTCTGTTAGGAACAAGATGTGAAAAGGCAAAACAGAGCTCTAGACTATTCTATTATTTAGTAGAATTAGCAGTACCTACACAGAAATATCTAAAGATTAAACTAGTAGAAAGACCTTCTAATCTTTTGTGTTTTGTATGCATGCACACATAATGTGCAAGTACTGGCTTTATTAAAAGGCACCGCAGTCTTTTGGGACTGATGTTCATGGTAATAACAACATGGAAGTTTTACAGATGCATTTGCCAAACCTGACAGTCAATCTATAAAGGAATTCAATCACTCTTCAAGTACACAGAAGCTTTCATAGGCATATTTTACCTCTAAAATATCAAGAACTGAAGAGCTTCAGTCACAAAAAACATCTTTAAGGAATTAGTCTGAAGTATCCAATAGCATTTTTAGACAGCCAAAATCTGGCTAATGAATCAGGAAGCCAAGAAGATTTGAAAGTCGAGAACTTCCAGGGAACACTAGGTTGCATTTCAGCAGACTAATCTGGATAAGAGAACAGTAAACTAGCATAAAAACACTGGAAAGTATCCCCATCTAAACAGACTCAAGAGGAGGGCAGTAAAAACTGCCAAAAGCATCTTTAACAAGCTTCCAAACATACGTTCCACATCAGAAGAGATTCCAAGCTGAGAAGTGGAAAAAAACACACGATGGGCATCTTAGAAAAAAACAGGAATCTTTTGTAAAGCTAAATAAATCTGGAGAAAGAAAAGCTGTTGATGGTCATATAAGCAATACGTGGGTTTACATAACAGCATTCTCAACATATAAGATACTTAAGTTTCAATATCTCTGAAAAATTAATGAAAATACTGTAATAAACCACTTCCCACTCTCATTAAATCCTTGCAATTTAGAAAATCTGCCTTTGATGTTCCAAATGGAGACTTAGCTCCAAAAAGCAAAATCTGGGCTTCATTGCCTAAAAATAACTCTGTTCATATTTATAAACAGTTAGGATGACAAAAATTGTAATACACAGGGCTTTATCATGGAATACCAATTGCAAGAGCTCACTTAACTTTAAATCTTACAACATGTATTTATATTTCTTGGTAACAAAGAATAGTCATCTGTTGTTGCTTACATAGATGTTTCTACGAGCCTCAAACTTCTTAATACTTTGATTTTTTACTGTACACTAATCTCAGTGAGTTCAGTTCAAAGTCTGCACTCAAGAAAACTCACAGTGGACTCACAGTGAATTCTGACAAAATAAAGGTCTTGGAAGCAGTACACATAGAAAAATAGATTTTGAATAAAATAACCAAGCAATCAAACAAAAGAAGCAAAACCCAGAAGTTAGTCAAGTCTCCTTGAAGAGACTTGAAGAGTTAGTCTTCTTGGTATTTACTGCAATCGATTCACTTTCTTTTTAAAGAGAGTTTGTTCTATAAACTACTTTGAATTTTAGTTTTTTACTTTTTGTTCATTTCACAGTCTTAAAAATGGAAATAAAACTGTGATCCTCAAGACAGTCAAAGTTAACAAAGAATTAAAAGGACATTACATGCTACAAAACGTGTGCCTGAAGATAAATATGCCCTCATATTTATTACATAAATTGGAGCCATAGCAATACATCTTTTAACTGGTGGCTTGAGATACCAGAAAATAACTGTTAAACTTACCAGAAGCAAAATCCTATAAAATTGTTCAAAAGCACATGCTGACTGTTAACATTTACTGAATTTATTCTGAAGGCTTTTTAAAATGCCTAAAACATAACAAATGAACTCTGATACTTCCTGCTTGGTCTTTTAACTTGGCAATAGTGAAAAATTTATTGTAGCAAATAATCACTTTGCCTTATAGAAGACATTTAATACTTAAGAAATGAGCAAAACAACACATCTTATTTTAAATATTAGTTAAAAATAGTTTAACAGTAGCAATAACATATTCACTATGTTTTACTAAGAACTGGTAGAAGTTCAGCTGAAGAGAAAACTGAATTTATACTTTTTCCTGGACCTGTAACAGAAAATATAGCACATACTTTCATTTCTGACTAATGAGAAAGACCGAGAGTAAGTATGAACAACATCTTAAATGAACCAGTGAGCTGTTTTGCTGACCAAATAGTAATAAAACGGGTAGATTTGTTTGCTGACAAAAGACCTGCCATGAGCACAGTGCCAAGAGTCTGTTCCACAATATCCTAAACCACTATGGGACACAGAAAATACTCCAAGAAACATAAAAGTTTGCAAGGCACTTAATTTTTCTGTAGAGCTGAGACCTGCCTTTTTCTGAACTGCAGGATATAGATTCTGGTGGAAAACCTCAGACAGTTCTTTCCATCAGGGAGCTTTCTGTGGGTTTTCCAACAATAGAAGGAAGCTTTCCCCCCAGATTATTACATAAATATATAAAATAGCCAAGATAAATATTTTGAGAAGTCTTACTTCAAGATCAAAATATTTAGCTTTCAGAATTGAGCAGTTGGTGTGTTATCATCACTACTTCCCTGCTACTTATGATCACCATCGGTTTATAGAAACCACCTCTCCCACCTTTCATTTTAAAGTCAGCTTGTCAGTCCTTTCCATCTGAACGCTCTTTTTTGTACATGCTTGTATAAAGCCTAGCAAAAAGTGATTTTAAACCCTGAATGGGATACATAGCAGCTATGTTCTTCAACAAACTCTCAAAAAACTTACAACCTCTCAATAAAAGATAAAGAAAATGACTAAAAATTGGCAAAACATGATTCTAATAAAACCTTTTGCAAGAGCAAAAAAATCCCTCTTAAATCCATCACCATATATGACTATTTGAAGCTCTTACTAAGATTTATTGTGTTTTTTTAATGTCCCAATATTCACGCTGTTTTCAGGTAACCAAACTGTTTATATTTCAGGAAAAAGCCTAATCCATCAGGAGAAGAAATGGTATGATATGTCTTTTAGAGAATTATGCCAGAAGCGAGTAGCAGTCTGAGACCTATTCTAAAATAAGACTTATCTGTACAGAAGTGACATAATATGATAAAAGTAAAATGCAACAAAATATTTAGCTCTCCAGTGACATATATGCTGAAGTCTGATTTTTTTCCTTCATTCATACTTTGACTTACCCTGAAACTTTGTAATTTGTGATAATTGACACCATCTCCTGAGAAAGATTATATATAGTTCTACCTTTGAATTTGGACTTCACATGCAATTATCTCTACCAGATATGAGTTATGAACTAAAGCTGCAGCAGAGACTTTACAATTAACTAAATTATTGTATTAAAACCAAAATCATTGAGGAATTTGTAAAGCTAAGGTTATTACGCCGATAACTTATCTTTGCATTTTCTGGAATGTTCATCTGAAACATAAATTAAATTCTTAGTGAGCAAGTTATGTCTGTTTCAGATTTATAAAAGATATTATGATGAAATAAATAGCAGCTACTGAGTATGTTAGTCTTTTGCTCACTCTAACTCATGTAGGTACGGGTTTATACTTCAGAGTGTCCTGTGATGAAGACGGGTATTGAAAAGTAAGTTCTCCCCTTTTGTGGTGTAATGCTTGGACTAAGATTAAAAGTTCTGATTGGTTCATTCTAAGCTAACTGTTTTATACAATCCATAAAACCACCCCAGTAATGGGAGCTGGCATGCCAAAATGTTCATTGCTTCCAGGCAGCCTACCTATCACTCCATCTTAAAAGAAGTCTTTTGGGATCCTAAAAAACCCAAATCCATCATCACATAAACTGGTCTAATTTCAGCTGAAGTATTCAATGCTGTGTAACCCAATGTAATCAGCAAAACCTAGGGCATGAGTAGGACACTGGACTTGTGTTTTTCTCTGCTGTAATCATCAAGGAAAACATCCTAATACAGGCTGTAATATACAATGAAAAATACACAACACAAAACACAGCAGCAATCCGTATGTCCAGTTTCAGTCCTTCCTAATAGGTCTTCCACTGGTATCAAACCTTGTGTTCAACAGTATTTTACTAATGACATAATTTTATATATGATATACATATATATGATATGCTATATTTATATATGTAGTTAAATAAGCAATTAAAGTCATATCTGTTCAGAAAAAAAAAAACCTGTTTAAAATTAAACCAACTCTTTGTAACTTAGTATTTATTAGTAGTTGGAAAATATGATACAATGGGACTCAAAGACCTACTTTGAAATAAAATCTGGAGTGTTGGGCTTTGTTTCTATTTGTGTTTGGGGAAAACGGTAAAAATAATTTTCACTGTACAGAGCTAGGAGTTCAATGAGATAATACACATTTTCCTAAACCGAGAAACAAAATTTGCTTCCAGAAAGCTGACTATTCATATAATTGATCTAGGTTTCATAAATTTAGCAGAATAAATTACTTTCTCTGCTTAACTAGGTAACAGATGTGTAAGCCTGGAGACTTTATGACACAAAAGCATCAGCAGATCTAGCATGAAAGAAACAGCATGAAATTATTTTATTACAGAATGTTAGAATTAGATGATCTTAAGGTCCTTTCCATCCCTAACCTTTCAATAATTCTATGACATGCAAGATCAATCTAGCCTAGTATTCAGTATGGTAAGGAGTAGAATGGCAGTGTTATGTAAATCTAAAGAATATGTGAAGCACCCACTGTAAAAATCCATAACAAACTTCTGCAGGATTCCTCCTGATTTTTATTGTGGACTGATATAAAACATGAAGATTTTTAATATACCCTCTTTCAATAGCCTTGATTTTATGCTTCATCCTGACTATTCAGTTTAATCAATAAACACAGGATTGTGTATTGCCTTTTGCAAGTCTGATTATGTTAATGACTTCTTAATTCTCTTCCTGAATTACATATCTGAAACAGTGGAGAGCTTAAGAAAGGATTTCCCCTTTGCAGAAATCAGGATAACTAGGAACTTTCAAGATTTCAATTTCTAATTATTTCAGCATTCTGGTTTTAGACATAGTTCTGGTTCTTTCACATGTATGCAGCTCATGATATACAACTGCTGTATACTCATCTCTTCCTTCTAATTTCTCTCCTGCTTGCTGTGCATGGTAATTTCTTTCTCATTCCTGCATGCAATCTCCTCTGTAATAACTAATAGGGTCACAATCCCACTAAAGCTTTATAGTACCTAAAGAAAATTACAACCATGACAATTGGCTGTTAGTTCAGTTACTAAGCAATCTTAAAAGATAATTGGCAACCTTTAAATAGTTAAAAAATCCCCTTGACACTAGGACACTAGCAAAATCTGAGTTTCTACTTGCCAGCTATCCTGTCTGAATCTCAGCGTGAAAATTCGCAGTCTAAAAAATCCTCACAAAATGCATAAAAACCAGTATACAGAAATGTAAGTTATGAATATAGAGAAGCTATACATGATAACCTAGGATAAGGCATGTTCTTCTTTACTAACAGAAACACAAGCACTTCAGAACCTACTGACTCCCTCAAATCTTTTTATTTGAAAAATTCAATTAGAAAATAGAGAAAACACGCAACTATGCAACATAAATCTGTCTACAGTTACTGGAAGCTGTTTTATGTGGATCTTGAAACTAATGATTTGCAAGAATATTGTTATTTATTGTCATAAATAGCTAGCTCAGATGATGTAAGGAAAGATAACTGCAATGTTTAACGGTTAACCCTTTACAGTTAAGCACTTTAAAAATTCTCTTACTTATACAATCCATGATAGCTAGTCAATACAACTTGCACAGTTTGAGTTGCTGTTTCTATAGATTGAAGCACAAACTTAAATCCTGTGGTAATCCTTATTTGGTTAAAGTGAAACATATACTTAAAATCTTGTAAAATCAGGTTCTAGGAATGGTTTCAGGTAGTTCTGAAAATTTAGTATGCAGAATATATTTTCCAATATATTAACAGTAAATATTACTAATACCTCCATATTTTTTAAAACTCCCTTTTCCTGAATCAAATTTGAATATTTAAGTTTGTCTTTCAAGGTGCATGATTCAGTATTTATAACTTTTGGGGTTACAATATAAGTATCTGGAATTTCTTTAATAACCATAGATTGAAGAGAGCAAGAAAATATTAGAAGAATTACTTATGAGTCTTGATGAGGTCTGTGGTAACTCCTAACTCCTGAGAAGAACATTTCATGCTTTTGCAATGGTCTCTATCAAACTGCTTTCCCATTCTTTCACAAGCCTCCCCAGCCAGTTGACAATCTGGTTGCTGCAGTAGGCTGTCAAAATCTTATCGTGATGAGAAAGATTTTCAAATCCATATAGAAGTTGGAAGGTTAAAAGGAAAACCTTAAGTCAGACTATGGGTATCAGAGTATTAAAATTACTTATTGCTTATTTGCAAATAATTTATTTTGCTATGCAGGTTGAGCATTATGCTTTTCCAGAAGGTGTTCTTTCAAGACACTTTGCTTTATTCTTTGATAGAGCAAACAGGATTAATGAAGTCTGAAGCATACAAATATGTTCATGTCTGAGTCCAATAGCCATCAGCAGACTGAGCTAAGAGCTTCTGGATGCCAAAGAATGCAGCAATGTATCTTTGCACTGTCATAGATTTACAATAAGGCAGAAAAAATAGTAATAACCACTTGAGGGTTTATGGTACTTTGCAGCCAAGGGTCTCAAAACAGTAATTTGCCTACAAAGAAAATGAAATGTTTCATATGGATATAGGGTTCTTTAATTCATTTGCTATTGATCTGTAATTAATAGTTACCTGGTGTTGTTTTTCTTTTGTTGTGGGGTTTTTTTGGTTGGTTGGTTGGTTTTGTTTGGTTTTTTTTTTTGGGGGGGGGGGGGGCTTGGTTAAACTCCTGGAGTTTTCTTTTTGGGATGGCTTTAAGGGGAAACCCCCGGGGTTAACGCTGCTGCCCGGCCTGTTTTTT
>JBAFWW010015177.1:22360-38087 GCA_036873685.1 Agapornis canus
TTGTTGTGGGGTTTTTTTTGTTTGGTTGTTTGGTTTTTTTTGTTTGTTTGTTTGTTTTTTTTTGGGGGGGGGGAATGTTAGTTGTTTGCTTTTTTTCAATCATGATATAGACTGCTTTTCCTAATACTGGCTTTCTTTTAACTGACTTTGACCCTCAGGACTTGTCTCACATTCTTTTTTTTTTTAACCCTTGAACCCTCTGGCCTTAAATTTAACTGTTACTATATGTTCTTAAATACTTATATAAAGTATAAGTACGCAGTGAGACCTTTTCTAACATTTTCTGATGAACTGTGTGCGTAAGTTTACAAGTATTAAATAGTGAATTTTACTCAAATTTTATTCTTGGCAACATGGAGAATTAAACTGTGAAAACACTACCAATTGATTTGAAAAATATATAACCTTCAGTCTACAAAAACTAAAATATAAATGTTACAGTATGAAGATAAATATTGAAATTTGTTACTTCAGAACATTAAGAAATAAAACAAAGAAAAGGGAAAAAATAAAGTTATTTATATATTAGGTAGAAAACACTGTCATTTTCAGAGACACAAAGGCATGAAAGAGCCTGGACGCTCAGTTACATTCTTGCAGAGACAACTGGTCTCCTGAGGTTGGATTTAAGGGATACTTGCAAGGCTGTATGTGTTACATTATTAACAGTGTTTCTACTGCTTTATGACTTTCATCTACATATTCCCTGAGGACAACACCACAAGCATTTTAAGCAATAATGTTTTAAAGCATATCATTATAACAGATGTATATTACAGAAGATTGTAAGTCCAAATTCTGCCAACACTGCTGGACTTGACTTGCAGCTGAATTCACATGCCATTTTACGGAATGCAGAGTTATATGGGTACCTTATATAGTCTAAAAATAACTCAAGCAACATGACCAAAATCTTTAAAAATAAATTAACTAAAAATGAACCTAAGGGAGGACTTTCACTTTTTATGCTAAGCATTTTGGTTATAGAGGGCTTCATCATGTGGAATGACATATCTGACCCTGAACCAAAAGTGATTGAAAAGAGGACTGGAAATGAGGAAGCTGATTTCCAGCTACATTCAGAATGTGCAATCGAATCATATAAAAAAAGTCTTATCTCAAAACATACTTCCCAGACAGGTGTCCATTTAAAACTCATTATCTGAACAGGATGGGAATCAAGTACATTCCCTTTTTCATATTAGCTAAATACAATACTTCATCATTGTGGCAGATTCCTCATGCTAACCTTCTGTCCCAAATAATTATTTTTTCAATGACCGGTATTTGATATGCTCACCTATTAAATTTTACAGAATATGGGCTTGAAGAGATAAAAACTTGCTATCAGTTACCTACAGACAAGCAGTAATCATCTGCTGATGAAGGCACAGCACATGGTATAGCAGCAGAAGCAGCATTAAGCTGGAAGAGAGCATGTGCTTTTTTTCTTTCTTTGTTTAGCATATTTACCAGAATGTCTGCAAGAAATATTAAGGAAATCATTAAGGACTTCTTTCTTATAAAATAACAATAATTTTGTTTATCCCTAAACCTTTCATTTCATTAGTTAGCTTACCAAGTGGAACAATTAATATTATGGAAGCCTATATGTGAATGTCATACTCTCATCCACCTTAGTTTTTCCAAACAGCAGATTCGTTTTTACTAAACTGTAACAAATTCACTCATCGACCAGAATTGTTCATCCCATTCAGTCAATGTCTGATAAAAGCATTTACAGACAAACAGGAATTAAAATTTTAGTATCTTATTGCCATTGTGTGAGATTCCTTTTTTAAAAATTTATTTTTTATTTTTTAAACTCTGTGATAAACAGAATTTCCAAATAAAATAACCCTTAACTTACAGATTGCTTGGCAAGCGAATCACATCTATAAGCTTTTCACAATAAGGTTTACTAAAATGCAGAACAGGTCTTTAGGAAATTTCTTCCAATAACACTATGTATTTACTGGAAATATGTTTGGTATAAATTAATTTTGCCTAACAGTTTATAGAGGGCTTATAATAAAGAATCCTGTGTGCATTCATTCAAACCCACAGAAGTCCCTGTGATATGTTTTTTGCTATGCTATTCATTTGAATCCTAATTAATCTTCCAAATGAACAGCAGAAAATCTAAGTAGTCTTCAGGGACTATTATTAACTGGACTAGGTAGTAACAACAAAACACTTTACAATTCAGTTTGCTACAAGACTTCTTAGCTACCACAGGCAAGAAGCACCTCATAGCTATTGTTTAAACAGCTTCCATGCTTCCCACTACTTCATCACATTAGACATGTTATTAATTTTCTAATTAGTCATTTAGCAGCTGCAGACTCTGTAAATCAGTGTTGTGTTCAAAGTCTTAGTTCTTACATTCTTCCTCCATAACTCTAACATGGATTTGCACAAGTTTATTGTACTTCTGCAAACAAAGCTATATATATCAAACACAAGTGTGCCTGATGGAGATGCTTTGCTTTTCTTGAAAATAACATTGCAATTGAATTTATTTTTTTTAAAGGAATGATAACTGAGTATTATAGCTAAGCTTATTTGAAAGTGGATTTTGGAAAATGAATAACTTATCTTCTGTAACAGAACAGAAATAGTAAAGTTTTTCTGCCTCCTCAATTCAGATTGGGAGCATGGTACATCCCAGTGTAAACTGCCATTCTCCTTTGACATATGAAAATTGATCCAGAATTGTTGAACACAAAGAATGCACCTGAGTTTGTTTTTTTTGCTAATAACTGTGAAAGAATCTGTTACCTATAAACTCAAAACAAAACCAAAACTATTTTTTCAGTTCTCTGCCATAGTCAAACTTTAGACACCAAGTAACCACAAAGTTAGGGATATAGTGATGCTGTAGTCTTCCCACAGTTCTGTCAACCTGCTAAAAAAAATTCCCACCCATTGTGCAACAGTGTAGTTACTTGTGTTTCCTGTGAGGTAGTGAAATGGACATCTGAACAATTTAGTATTTTTTATATGCAAAAACCTTCAGCTTTAATTTAAATTTTAAAGTTACACATAAAAATACAAGCTTAATACTTGTTCTAAAGAAAATAGCCCAATAATCCCCAAAACAGCACTTCATTTGGCTAAAAATAACACTTACAGGAAGTTCTACTCTTTGTAGGGTAATAAATTGGTCTTTATATAGTAACAGTTTCCTATTCTAAAAAATGGTTTCATTTGCTTCAGGAGAGTGTTTCAGACGTGGCCTGATCCACAGTATTGGATGCAGGATTTTGGTTTGAGTCACAACTGAAATAGAAGCAGGTGCAAAGCAGGAGTCCTGCCACATAAAAACTAGGAACTGAGTAATTGCTTTAACACAGTGGGGTTAGTAGAAAAAAAAATCCTTTCAGCAGATAATGCCTCTCACACACACAAAAAACCCATTGCAGCCAGATCAGCTTAAAACCATTTTTTTTCCCCTCACAAAGGATACTGATTTCATTGTCTCTTTGCTGTAGAAGTTCTTTCATTTTTTTCAGTTCTTCTGCTTCTTTGTTGGTGTCTTCGGAGGTGCATTGTGACAGCCATTTTCTATCAGAAATATTTGAATGATTCACTAGTTCCTATTGGAAGAAAAAAAAAAAAGCACACTCCTTTAACTTTAGCTCCAACTACGTATTCATGCTTCCCTAAGAGTGTCTATCTGTGCTAGAAAAAGTAAGGCTTCCTAAACTTTTAACAGAACAAAAGCATGTCATGCTACATGCACTTAAAGTTACATGCACTTTAAGTGCGTATATGCATTTGGAACACGTTGTACTTGTTTATATTCACTACAAAAAAGTACAATTTACTCTTTCTACATATGAATTCCAGTGTTCTCTGGTATTACAGAACTTTCATTAGTAACACTGTAATTAAAACCTAATTATTTAAAGACAATAAATTAAGATCAGGAATGTGCATAATATGATATTGGAAAACTGTGGTAGGACCATCCTGGGTGAGCAGTGATGACCCTTTAGTTGCTTAATATAAGCTAGGCTTTGCTTGACATAAGTAGGCTTTTATGCTTGACATAAGTTAGGCCCTTAGCAACAGCAGGCTCTAGGAAAGGACCTTTGAGTCAGTTTAAGTAAGAAAAGGAGAAGTAAAATGTGGAAGTCATGTCGGCAGATGGCATAATACACTGAAAATGTTAGATGGGCAAGATGATGTAGCTGAGTAGAAAAGTACCAGATAGAATTAGCAACATTTTTGAGACCGACCAATCAGGGTTCAGACAAGGTGCTGATAATGTAAGAATAATGCAAGAATAAGCACTTTGTAACCCTATAAAAGCAACCGGTGTTTGGAATAAAGATGGCATTCTCTTGATCACATTGATCGTCTAAGCGTTGTCCATGACTCCTGCGTCAGCATACTCCTAGGCTTCCACTTGCCTATTCTCTCAAGCTGAGGCAAGTTATTGCAAGTTATTGCACTTGCGGACATTTGTCAAAACCAGATGAGTTTCTCTAGCAGTAACTTGAAAATCAGACCATTTTGGGTGGATTTTACGTTACTCTGAGAAGATTTATTCTAGCCTCTTTGATGACCTTTTCCAATGAGAATCATGGAATGGTTGAGTTTGGAAGGGAGCTCTGGAGATTGTTTAGTTCAACTACCTGCTCAGACTAAGGTCATCTGGAGAACACCAGATTTTGTGTATCTCCTACTTCTGGACAAACTGTGAAAGTTCTCACAGTAAAAAATGTTTTATTTATGCTTAAGCTGAACTTCAAATAGATTTCAATGGAACATGGTGGGTGTCAATGCTTTAAGAGCAAAAAAATACCTCAAGCCACTTGTCTAGTGTTTGAACTCAGGAGAGCATGTATCTATGTGCTTTGCCTTAAACCAACTGGGGTTTTTTATTCATAGTAGTTTAACAGAATGTAGGGTTTTAAAAAATCTCAGTAGATGTTTACCACCATTTTTAGGTATATAGCACATTCAAAAGATCCAGCTTTCACCAGCCTTAGAAACAAGGATCTGCCTTTATACAGTGCAATGTAACTTTCATACTTACATGTTAATTTGCTGCAGATTGATTTATTTTTTTTAGAATGTAGTTGGATAAGTGTGACTTGCCTATATCCCCAAATCATGGAATTCAAGGATTTAAATAAAGGAAATGTATTCAGAAAGAAATACTCATGTTTTTAGAATATCACTTTTGTAATGCAAATTTGAGAATAAGCAGACTGAAGGTCAGGTTCTGAATGTAATTATGGTCATTATAAATAAACCATGAAGAATATTAATTTTAAGCAAAGGATGCTCTTTTCTGATTTAATTTTTAAATTCCCTATGGGCCATATTCTAAAAAATTATTCTTTCATCTCAGTGAGATCCACAAAAAAAATCACTTTGTAAAAATAATTTTAAAACTGGGTGTTGGACTCTTTTCTGCTCTGCCTCAGTTGCTACCATTCTTTTTTCTTATGCATGTGTGCTTTCCCATGGTAGGAAAAGGAATTCCAGGAAAAATAATCCAATCAGGAAACATGAACAGTACTTGTATACTTAAGACTAATGACAACTTGCAAAACATTTCAAATAACTTTAAGGCAGTGCATGGGTAAAGTTCTTTATAAGTACAGTAATATCATGAGAAATTGTAATCTGTACTGCAAATGTTGCTGAGGAAGGGAAGACAGAATACACAAACAATTCACGATATCCTTTACCAAATTCTAAATTTGCCTGTGCTCTATCTGCCTTCCTGTCTACACAACCACTGTCAAAACAGAGGTCACAAATATTTTTAGAGTAAAATAGTGCTTGAAACATTTGTAGAGGGACAAAATACAGAAAAACAGGAACATGGCTTTCCATATCCCAGTCCTACCACCTCTGCCTTCCTTGTCACCCCTAAGGGTCCATCCAGACTAAGATGAATGATTTCTGTATACTACCTTTTCAGTTGTTCAATTGGCATACAAAAATTTGTTTCCTCTTCCCTCCACCATAAATCTGTTCTGCAAACATAAAATTAAATATTTATCTTTATGTGTTAAAACTTGTGGCTTTTTCCTAATTAAAACTGTCTTTTTAGGGCTGAGTTTTACAGTATCTCAGCCAATGTCATGATAAGACTGTACAAGATACCACAATTCTTGTGAAACACTGGTTTTCTTAATTAAAACTTATTAGTAGAAATGCCTCATCAATTTAGCAGATCTGTACTCTTACAGTATCTCACAAGTATCAAACTTGGGCTCTTGAAGAAGAAGCCATAGTGGCAGAGAATGAAGGGTCTATGAAGACAGTAGTAGTGGTGAAACCAGCAAAGGTCTGATGCATCAAACATTGCTTGTAGACTGGAAGGTACAAATCCTGGACAGTCCCTGACTTTATATTGGGTATAAAGTACAAATATCACTATTTTTTACCCTTATTTTCCATGGAAACAAAGATTGAGCCCAAAGCACAGTCAGGTTTCCAGGCAAACTCACCTAAATTACTCCTGTTTCTTGCTTGAATACATTAGGAAAGGCCTCACAGGGCTTCCACAGTTCACTTGGACACTAGTGGATTTTGTTCTATGTTTCTTTGATACACACACTGACTATACTTCCACTCACACACTGAGAGCAATCCTTTGGTCCTTGAGCCATGAAAACTGTAAAATAGCCGGTAATAAGCTGAAGAGTTGGAAGGCAACACTTTATTTCTATGGAATGAAATGATGAACATAAACACGAAAAAAAAGTGGAATGAGTAAGCCAAAATGATTGGCAGAAATCATGAAGTTTCTGTATTTTGCATCATTCCTCAATAGAAAGCTTTGTGTTACTACTGTACTGAAGCTAGCGCAAGGCCTTGCCTCTAGAAAGTGAACTGAAACTGTAAGTGAAGGTTGATTTTAATATCCAAAAATTAACACAACCAAAAATTCTGATCTTAGGATAACATGGAAGGAGGACTAAACCTTAGCAGGCTTCTACTTTTTCAGGATTCTCTAATACTTGTTGAATTAGATTAAAAATACCCCAAAATATCTGTTCTTGTGTTTTAATTCTTTTGGGTATCCCAAAATGGATCACAAGGGACATCTTATGCCAACTTTCTGACAGCTACTTGGCACAGCAGTAAACTCCTATTGGTTTCTGAATAAAACATGTGCCTATCCTGTAGTTCTCAAACTCTCCACATTGTGTCAAGTACTTCAGATTTAATAGAAAATGTTAACTGCACTCTGCCTGCTTGCCAGGGCTTATGCTAGTTAAGGCTTTAATTAAATTCTTAGGATTTATTTATTTATTTATTTATTTGTATTCCAGTTGAAGTGATTCTTTAGAAATACCCTTCTCTAAAAGACAACATTGTTGAGAGTCTGTATATGGTAGAGGAAAATAGGGTGATTGCCTTGTAGTAACACAACATGGGAAAAACAGCACCCAAGCCTGAATTAAAGGAAAAATCAGACATGTGTGTGTGTCTATGTTTGTGTGTGTGTGTGTGTGTGTGTGGAGAAATGGGGACAAGAACAAAATCACCTTAATTTTCCTTTTAATAATGTGGCCATAAATACTAGGTTGTTGGTTAAATATTAAAAGTCTTACAACTATCAGTTTAACTATAAAAAATAAGCAGATTTGTTTATTCAGAGTTATTCTAACTGCAAAACAGGATGTCCCTCAAGGTGTCTTGGCCTTTGGCAATACCTCAGATATACAGTTCTTTCATACTTGAGTTACTGGATGGAATTATGCAAGCACATAGAGTGATATGTCATGATGCGTTCAACTAAGTCAAAGCATAGGACAAATAAGATTTATAATATTTAATACTTAGAGACTTCTGAGGTTTTTAAAGCTTTTGCATAGCAAACCCTTTACAAAGATATATAAAATTGGGTGTCATTTGTGTTGGTCTTCGGATTTCTTTAAAGGAGGAAATACAGGTGGAGTGGGACAGAGTGAATGGCACTTGATAGGACAATGAGAAGGGGTATTTGATGCCGGCAGCAGTAGAATACAGAGGACAGAAGTTGGGAATGTCAGTCTGAGGAAAGATGGTGAAAGTGGGGGTCATACAAGTCGACAACATTAATCTTCATGGCAGCAAACAGGCACCTCACGTAAATGAAATACTGAACATTAGAGTCTCTCAGTGGCTCACAGCAGTGCAAGTTACTTAAAAACTGAGGCAACATCAGAAAAAGGAAGAAGTGCTAATTAAGAACTTGACATTCAACAGTGATTTCTAAATTAAGTTTAGTTTGTATGTATTTTCCCTAAAAAATTAAACAATATATACTGCCATGTAAGCAGAGTGGAATGGTTAGGGAATTAAATTCAGAGAGGAACTAATTTCTTCATTCTTCAAGCTGGAAGACCATTGTCTACACAGCTGTAATTCTCTGAGGTTTTGTTTTGTCTCTAGACTTGCACAATCATGCTCAGACTTTTCCAGATGATACTCAAATATGTTTTCATATGAATCAATTTGATTGGACTCTGGAGAAGTCAGTTGTTTCTCCAGTTCCGTGTTTACACTGTGCATTACTATGATCTGGGAGAATCAGAAACCCTGGACATGATCCTTTATTCCCCACATTACTTACTCTATGTGCCATTAGTTACTCTAGTACCATCTTTTATTTGGATTGTGTTCTCAGTTATATTTTTATCACTGGTTTAGCATAAATTGAAGCAAAAACTTCAGCAAAGTTACTAAGAATCCCTATTTTGTTCCTGATCCTTTTCCATTACTACTGATAGCTGAAACAGAACTCTCTTCAATCAAGTCCCCATAGAGTTAAAGATACCCTTCTGTAGCTAGAAATCAAAACAGATTGCTCCATGCTTGGGGTAAGTAGAACTAGACAGAGTTGTAACTCAGTCATAATCCCCTTCCTGACATACTCCCTGGGTATTACAGCAGTGCATGGCCCACTTTCAGGACATATAAATTCACCACATGACCCTTAATAATTGCTATGGGCCTTTGTGATTTGCTCTGTCATTTTATAAATAAGAACAAACCCATGGTGCCCTGATAACTGAATCAGCATTTATAACTTTGATCCTATTTTCAGTGTAGTATGTATGATAATCTCTTGATACTGCTTCAATTTCATACAGTGCTGCAGTATTTCACTTTCTGTGTTGTACATATATAAAATACTGAAGAGGTAGCTGGCCTGCAGCAAGAATAAACGTCATTTGTAATCCAAAAGGCACTTTCTGAAAAAAATGTATTTGAAACATCATTTAATGTGATGAGAAGTACCAGTAAAATGAGGATTTTAGTAAATTTCAAGGGATGTTACCTCCTTGGGTGTTTTCAGTTTCACAAAAAGTATCCTCCAGAATATATTAGTAACCCTAGTCTGAATTTTATGGTTTTCTTCAATAAATATTAGTATTTAAAATCTGCTGCAAAATAAATGTTTTCTAACAGGCAGATGTCAGAAAATTACTAGAGATCCACGGGTTACTGGTTCTTCTGTCAGTGATATTCTTTGCTTTTAATAGTGATTTAAAAAATTCTATTAATAAATTTGTGGTAAATTTTGTACGTGAATCCCGGAAAATAAGAAAGGAAGCAGAAGGGTCTGGTGCTGTTTGAGTACCAGGATTCAGTCAGTTATATGCCAGCATAGTTAAATACAATATATCTAAAAAATAACAATTATTTTTATAGAATGAATGTCTTAAAAAACAGTCCCTCACAAATTACTTCCATGCTATTGTATAGTTTGCTATCTCAGTGTGAACTCTTTCTGCAATTTCATGCTAAATAGGCAAGTAAATTCTTTACAGTGGTAAGAAAAGGAGTGATGTCAAATGAAAGTAGGCAAGCACTTGTACTTCTATGCATAGTACTAGCAAAAATCAGTGCTAGTATGTATTTCTAGAATGGCCCCAGGAAAACAAGTAAACACTGAGAAAATGCAGAATAGAAGCCTGTAATTATTAAGTGATTATAAAACAAACATAAACCAAACTTGTGATGTTGGGCTGATCAGGCTAAACTATTCTGTTTATTCAAGAGGCTGAAATATGACTTAGTCACAGTATGTAGTTATTTGCACATGAAAAAGACGTTGCAGGAAAGACTTCACAAGGCTCAATGGCTACAGAAAAAAAAAAAAAACAAAAACAAAAAGGAGAAATCCAGCATGGAAATAAACCTGAAGTATATGTAAGCAAGTACTGAAACAGCCTACTGCAGGAGATTGTAAACTCAGTTCTGTGCCATCTTCATGACAAGATTGTGTACCCTCAAACTCTGAAATCTGCTACTGCTTGAGCATCTATTACCATTTGAAGAATATTTATACTTAATGGGCTGCTTCAACTTGTCAATTCCTCTTAAGTAAGAGGGATCTACAAAAGCATAAATATCACTTGGTTAAAACTATTTAACAGAAGAGCATTCATTTTTCCCTATTTTGAGATTCCTTGTGAAACTCTCTGAAGAACAACCCTAAGCAGTACAGTGTTGCTTACACTACCCAGACAGACAAAACCCATAAACTATATGGAATAATATTAATTATACTACAGAAGTAGAAGAATTCATTTTTTAAAAGTGCCTGTAGGTATGGTCATGTTAATACTGTTCATCTCAGTGCACAATCTGCTCTAATTCCCAGAAGCAGTATCTTTGGAACAAAATTGCTCCTTAGTAATGATCCAAACTTCCTGATAACAATGATTACCTTTTAATCTCTAGCCACTCATTATTTGGATCTCTCACACTTATCTAAAGGGTGCACATTATGCAACCCAAACCCCCTACTATTTCTTCCCCAACAGCTTGCTGGCTGCTTTCCCCAGCAGTGAGGCTCCCTCAGGTGCAGGAGTTTAGCTTTTCCTCAGTCCTGATTGTAGCAATAGCCCTCACCTGGCATTCTTCAGTCCTCTTGCAGTCAATAAGAAGGCCTCTGCCTTTTTTGTTTTTAAGGGATTTCTCAGAGCATAGGCAGGGGAAAAAAATTTGAATGTGGGTAGAAAGGTTTTAGTGAGCCTGTTCTCTCAGACTGTGGGAGATTGTGGGCTTAGGATCTATCTCCACACAACAGAATTTGGTCCTTAGGGACAGAGGGTATAAGAAGATCTTCTGTTGCTGGTACTTGAGCACTGAGGTGAGTGGTTTAGCCACAGAGTTATTCTTATTTAGGCATGCAATCAGGGGAATAACTATTTTGACTATGTGGGTTTTGGCAGGTTAGCTTGTTACTTGTTGTCTGATACTATTTTTAATTTTTCTTATAAAACCCCATGGGCAGTGCGCAGATAAATATGGGTACAGGTTTCAGGTGGATAACTGTTTCAAAACTATCAGAGGCACAGAAATTGTGAAGCAAGGTATTGCTGAGGACCTGAATAGTAATGCCTCAAGTTCTGTTACTGATCCTGTCCTTTTTCATATTGGCAAAAAGAGAACTGAACCAAGTAGCATTTAGTAGCCCCCATGGCTAGGTTTGTCTGCCCACATAGTTTCACTAGCTAAGTTCCTGGTGGTGTGTTAAGACAAGTATCCCCTCATTACTGATTATATATTTCTCATTTTTGCTGCAACTAAAATATCTCCAGTTGCCCTGAGAAATGTAGTTCTGTAGTTCTTGGTCATTTCTAGGATTCTAGGAAGTAATAATCTAAATTTACAAGTGAAGCATAGTAGTATTTAGGGGAAAATGAATGCACATAATCTCTAACCGTATTCAAGCATTTCTGCCTGCAGGAATGAGTTTGAAGTCAAATTTGACAATAGTCATGACACTATGCAAATGAAGTGAAGCTTGCTTCCATTGACTGTAGACGAAAAGACTTGAAACTGTTTATACCAACCTTCCTACTGATCAAAAGCCACCACAAAACTAACATGCAATAAATAACCATTCTTGTGAGAGATGAATAGCTGACAGAAGGTAAGAAGCTTTAAGCAATGTCTTGTCAATAACTGAAGGACACCTGAAAAGTCATCAGATAAAGCTCTTGATATAAACAAGGTTAGAAGAATTCCATAAGGTAACAAAAGAGACCTGTACTGATGAAATGGGTAATTACTGGCAATGACTCAGATGCTAATGATAGAGACTGTCTCCAAGGCATAGGCACACATCTAGGCCACAATAACTTTCAGCTTCCTCTTACTGCATCAAATCAGCAGTAAAAGAGGCTCCCTAGTGATTCTTTTGCAGAAAGCAGAAAATAAGAATCTGAGGGAGAGAAGCAATTTTGGATTTGAATAAAATCTTTCACATAGAATAAGGTGGTTGTGGGGAGGAATATGTTGCCTGGATCAGACTGTAAAGTTTTTTGTGTGGTTTTAAATCAGTGTCTTAAGCAGCATTCACACAAATTACACAAATTATCTAATGTCACCTTAGCCAGGGTAATTTTGTTCTATGCATGGGTAGAGAAGAAATCCCACATTCTCAGATAATATTATATATGTCAATGTCTCAAAGCCTGACAATTTTGAAGAAGAATGGAAGTAGAATTGAAGAAATTATACAAGTGGCCAGATATTTGTGATTATAAACAGAACTAGTTTTGTTTACACTTACAGTGAAATCAAGGTTATCACATGATCAAAATAATCTTAAGAGTTTTGTGTGACAGCAGCTAGAAGAGCACCTTTGCTCATGGGGCATGGTAAAGTCTTTGGGAACACTTTCTGTTGAGAAACCCTCCATATATATGCAGATTGCCCATGTTAAACAACTGATCAATTGCTAAGTATAAAGGTCATCTAAGCTAAATATTATATTTGGGTTGTTTTCAAGTGCTGTCACTTTTTACCTCCTTTTTATTTGCGAGAAGGAAAAAATAGGAACTTGATTATACTTGGGTTTTCATCATGATTTTATAAAGACAACAATTCCTTGAAGCAGTGAGTCACAATACTTAACATGCTAAAGAACAAGCTGCTGCTTATTCATACACCATGTCATAATATAATGGTACTCTTCACCCCTTATGCAAGTAAGGATGTACTTTCTTATGGTTTTAGAATCCCTCATCAAAATCAATGCACCCAGTCTGCAGAACAAATACAATTGGCATGGTCCACATCAATAAACTGCCATTCATTATTTTTATATAATTAGGGTGAGCACCAAAACTATGCAGCCAGTGCAATCAGCCAATTGTAAGTAGCTACATCACTGCAAAAAGCTGTTAAGAATGGAAGAGTTGTTGCAAGACAAGAATTTTGTGAGTGATTTCAGTGTTGCACATCTTTTACTGTCACAGCTGCTGACATAGGAAACCATTCAAAAGGTCAATTTTGAAACTGGAAAATTATGAATTAGAACTTCAGCAGGGTATTTATATAGATATTGTAATTTACTTGGCCAACTTGCTGTAAAATGGTAGCACAATTTTAAAGCTAGGATGCTTGGATGTTTTTCCTATACTGCAGCCACCTGTGCTTTTCTTTGGATATGTCTGTGTATAAGGCACTTGAATTTTAGGGACTCGTAAACTTTCTTCAGAAGGCACAGTGCAACTTGGTGCTGAGATGAGATGAAATGCTGTACTGAGCCTAAAAATGAAAGCCTCACTAAAGCAGTGCTGTCCACAAGCAGTGCACTCCACAGGCACAACTAAGCTGGCTTTGGTCCCAGGGTGACACCACTTGTCATCTTTGTGACTGCAGTACCTCTGTGGTGGTTTGTCCACCCTAGGTAGGGATCTCAAAACCTTTTTATGTTATAGTACCAGATCACTGAAAGGAAGAAATTGATAACCAGTGAAATGCTAGTTTATCTGTCTTGTATGTTTAGTAGGTGGTATCACTGTAACATTCCTCACTTTCTATGGCATCCCAAATATGATTGTATTGCTCTCTAGGTAATATAGATGGAGGTAAAACATTCACTGAAAACACAGGCTAACCAATGTGAAAGTGTATGTAAGATTACTGATCGAAAGCACTTCATGAAGTATAAGAACTTTGGATTTTTTCAGGTAGCACAGTATACATACACTAAGGGAATATCATTAGTTTTAGATTTTAATGAGGGTGTTTCTCTATTTTACTATAATTACTGCTGCAAGGACTCCTTTATGGCATAATGTTTTTTTCCCAGGAAGAATTGGAGCTTAATCAGCTATGTTTCAGAAGTTAGACATTTTATGGAATATCTTTCTTAAGGGACTTTAAAAATATTTCTAATTGATACTTATGTATTCTTCTTATACTGCTAATATCCAGGTGTGCTATGTAAAACCAAAATGAAAAAAAAAATACAGTGCAATAAGCAAATGAGATAAGACTAGCTTTGAAGGCTTGCTCAACTGGTGGGAAAGAGAGCAGGAAAAAAAGTCACATCTTTGTGAGATTTGCTATGAGAACAGATTCGTAGGGTTAGATATAATCTGATAATTAGGACTAAGTATAACATAGTTTTTACCTTCACACTGTCTGTCTAGGTAATATTGCCATAAATAATAAAGACTAGATGTCTTTAATTTCATCCTTAGATGCAGACACTAAGATCCTGACCCACTGATGACAAAAGTCTTGTTAGTGACTGTAATAGGGATGGTAGTTCTAAGGTCAGAATTTTCTCTTCAAAGTAAGATTCTCTTCAAAGTAAGTTTCTCTTCAAAGTTCCAAGACAATTAGCTGACGCTTGTTGAAATGTATAGGCAAGAGCACTTCATCATGAAAATCCTCAATCCATTTTAAAACTTGTCATAAATCTATTTTCTAGGTAGATTTTGAACTGTGCTAGCTGCAGTTCATGTCAAACTAAAGTTAGACTATGCTCTCTAAATATCGACGGAGCTTTACAAGGTATTTATTTTTCAGCGTTAAGTGGGACTTTGTGAGGTATTGCCTGCAAAGTTGATGCTGTGAGTTGTTAGAGTGGGAAGGGTTGGTTTCTGGTTTGTTTGGTTTTTTTTTTTGGGGGGGAAGGGGGTTGTTAGGGTTTGGTTTTGGGATTGTTTATTTTTTTTTTAGAGTCAGTTTGTGCTCCTGTGATCAAGAATGCTGGCTATATTTTTAGGAAGACATTGTCAACTAATTATCTCAGAATACACTGACAGAGGTTCTGCTTTGGTTGTGTGCTTTGGTACAGCTGAGAAATCCAGGGAAAAAAAATTACACTACTTGAAAATGGCAGGAAAGGGAATGTGAAAAGCATCTTAACTAACACACTTGCATGGTTGTGTTGATGCTGCCTAGGTCCATGTCCCATTTTACTGTCTCCCTATTAGGCTTCAAGCAACTGGGGAGCCAGGTTATTTATGAATTAAAGAATGAGGACCTTTCACCTCTTGGTTATGGTATGGATTCAGCCCACATAATCTCAGTCCCTTAGTGACTGAGAACATATGAATTGCATTTGGTAGAACTAGTTGCCTGTGCTGGCTGTCGTGGGTGCCAGAACAGGCAATTAAAATTGGTCTCTTAATATACTGTCTAAACTGTCATCAAATGACTGTCTTGTTACCAGTTTTAAAGCAGAGGTGGGTTTACACAAGGACTGAACAATTCTCTTAACTTACAGGATTGGAATCTTGTAAATCAAACTGATGCAGAAGAGAAAACTTGTAATGCACTTCTTGTGTCACAGCAGACTTTTACCATAGCTCTTTTCTTAGGGCAGTAAACTTTGCCTTTCATAAATACTAAATTCATTCTTGAAATTATTAGAAAGCTATTTTCATGTGTGTTTTTTTTCTTTTTTTTTTTTTTTTTTTTTTTTTTTTTTTTTTTTTTGTTTTTTTTTTTT
>JBAFWW010015177.1:38187-56013 GCA_036873685.1 Agapornis canus
ACAAGGGAAAAGAATACAGCATCTCACCAACCACCGACAGATAACTCATGACACCGCACCCCAACTCAGCACCAACTGTAAAACTTCCTCCAACACCCAGAGAGAACTCGCCCTTCCGGATAACTCCCAGTTACACTCTGGGCATGATGTGCTATGGTATGAAATACATCTTTTGTCAGTTTGGGTCAGGTGTCCTGTCCCTGCTTCCTCACAGCCTCCCCTCCTCCCTGGCAGAGCATCAGACTGACAAAGTCCTTGGTCAGAGTAAACATCAGTATTATCAACTCTGTTCCCAGGCTGCAAGTCAAAACACAGCTGCACTAGGTACTAAGAAATAGAAAAAATGACTGCTCCTGCTAAACTCAGGAAGTACTTTTCAACCCTGAATGTCTTCCAATTATTTTCAGTGCCAGCTGTGCTTCCATCTAGGTTTAAAAGAAATACCTTCATATGAACAAAGCAATATTTGATCTTGCGCATGTCAGCACCAACATCCAAAGTGCTATCAGGATCATTATCTTTAAGAAATGTTCCAATCAACTCATCCAACCTGAAAAATACAAAGATTTTTTAAGGAAAAAAACCTCCCACAAACATGCAGACAACTCTGTGAGGTTATGTGTCAAATACAATCCAGGACTTCCCAGGATGACTTACATTGGCAGGGTATTTTCTTTCAAGGTCCATGCAATTTAAGTACACTTTTGCTCCTTATACTAAAATCTAGATTTGATACTGTAACTTCTATAACTCCACATCAGAACATACTTGTACATGCTAAGGAATGCTTCTAGAACTAAAAGCATCTAAGAAGTAATCTTTTCCCCATTTATTTTAAAACCTTCCCTTCTTCTACTGCCCCATAATTTAAGAGATCTAAAGACTGCTCTCTCAGAAAACTAAATATTTAGAGGCTTTGGGCATAGAATTTTTAAATGTATATGATTATCATATAAAAGAAAAATCGACTTTGTATTACAAGAGTCAGCAGATAGAACACCTTTCGTACATAAAATTATCTGCAACTTATCTTGGAAATCTATAAATATCTGTATCAACAAAGACTTACTGCTCTTCTTCTGACTAATGAAATGTAGTTAGTATTTTATTCTCTTGCAATTTGTTCTTATTTAACAGCCATCTCATCTTCCATTAGGGAAAACCAATTCTTATTTTGGTAATTCAGTCTTCATAAGAAAATCCAGCACTGAAAAGCATCCTCTTGCTTTTTCAAAACCAAAATAAAATATTCAGACTAGATAGCTACACAGGCATAATATACCATGCCTTTGGGCTGGATGTCATAGCTGTGTGGACAGATTTTCTCTTGCATGCTCTCACTACCTTTCCAGTTCTTGTGTTCCAGGATGCATGGCAGAGCATCCTCAAGAAAAAGGGCAAAGGATTTCTAAACCAAAACTAGCCCGCAGCCCACTTACTAAAGCACATTTCTGGAAAATAGTAAGTGCAAGTTCAAACTCCATAAACTGCGTTTAGATAAAAGACTTCCTGGTTCATGACAAATTTTATAACCATAATTCTACGATTTTAAATATTTATTTAGAATATTACTCTCCAAAGATTACATTAGGTTCTGAACCTGAGTAAGCTAAGCTATCTACAGTGCCTGCATCAAGTACCCAACTGCCTGAGAAGGGCAGGAGTTCAGGACTGTGCCTAGTTTTCTTTTGGACTTGTTGAGTTGCTCAATTAATACACAAGCCTTCTGAATGTCACATAATAGTTGTTTATCTTCCTCAGTATCAGGATTGGGAATCTCATGGCCATTTGATTATCTAAACACTTTGCTTTAACCACAGGCATTATAATTATTTAAAGTTGACTCTAAAGTAGGTGGTTGGGATATTGCTGTGCTTTGTGAGACTTCTATTGTTAAGATTCCTCACGTAGCTACACACTGTAGTAACAATTCCCTACTGGAGGGTAAAACAATGAGACACAGAGCAAAAAAAAAGAAAAAAAAAAAAAAAAAAAAAAAAAAAGAAAAATTTATTATTCAGGTGATAAATATCTGAAAATCTGTAGCTTTAAGACTGGAATAAAAACTGGAAAACATAATTGAGAGTTTTGGTTATTCATCTCCTCCAGAATTCACCATGATAAACTTTCAATTTTCAAAGCAGGAGGAAAAGATGAGAAAAACAGAGAGCAACCTTCAGTTAGTTTCAGATAAACTATATTTTCCCATTTTCATTATTTCAGTCAATGGACAAGAGATATGTTGTCTATACCATTCATTAGATGCATAAAATTCACAATCTCTGAATTTATAGAACACTCCCTGAAGTCAATGTGAACTGTATATGTGGAAGCTTTAAAGGGAAGACAATTAAAGAAAAATATTAGTTACAGAGGAATTAACTGGCATTGACTTGCTTCTCGAGGAAACTATAAAAATTATGGGTAAAAATACCAAAATTTTACATATTGCTACAAATTTTTTTCTGCATGAAGAATCCACCAGAACAGAGGTCAAGATTAGATGAGAGATTATTCACACTTTCTGCAGACACACTAAGAACAATGAGCAGGAGAATTAATCCTTTATATGTGGAGGTAGGCATTTGTGTAAGCAGTGGGAAGAGAGAGGCATTAATACTACTAATGAGAATGTGATACATTCTCTTTATGTGATACAAATGTGATACAAACACAGGGAAAGTCAGTATTTGTCACTGTCTTAAGTACTTTATTGATTTCAGTGTGAGGAAAGAAATAAAAAAAAAAAAGAAAAAGGTTTTGTTTGGTTTTTTTTTTTTATAACAAGACTGTCTAGAATGAATACATGAAATCCTTTATAAAACTGCGCCTTGAATACTGAAATAGAAAATAGATAGGAGATATAAACCTTACCTTGTTTGCCAGAGTTTTGCCCATACTCAGATTATGACCCATTTAGGCTATGGGAATCAATCAAAAAAATTACACTAACTTGCACTATTACCATTACCAGAATAACACCGAGAACAGTTAAAATATTTCAAGAAAAAAAAAAAATTGGAAAATAATGCTCTATCTGTTTTCAAAATTATTCTCATACCAGTCAAGAGTCAAGTTTAATTTGTTAAGAATAACAAATTGGACAAGCTGTATGTATAGATATGAGCTGCTATTTCCTTTCTTTTACATTGCCTTTAATGTGTTTGACATTCTTGAAAAAACACAAAAGCCCAATTAATTTTTTTTTATTCCAAAGGACTACATGGAAGCCAAAAGAAATTTGAGCCCTAGAAGACTGAGTCAAGTCTGAAATAGCAGAATGTAAATCAGAAATTATAACCAATTCAGCCTCCTTGACAACTATAGCAGAATCTTCAGTGTATTTTTTGATAAATTTGTAAAATTTCACCTTTAAGAATTAGAACAAAAATAGATCAATCTAAACACTATGAATAAGACTAAAATAAAGAATAAAAAAAGAGCAACAACGATAACCCCCGTGAATATCATCAAATGAAATCATTGCATCCCTCACATTTGTTTAGGTTTCTGTGTAAAAATTACCAGAACTCTTCTAAAATAAACATAGTCTGACAACACTGGATATTCTGGGATTCTTCCAGTACTGAAGTATTGAACAAAGGTAAAAAACTGAACTGACAATATGATGCAGATGAAACTTGAAATTTCTCTTCTCAATAAACAGATCTTAGTTAACTGAACTATTATGTTTCAAGTGATCTATAGAATCAGAGCCATAGAATAGTTTGGGTTGGAAGGACCTTAAAACTCATCTAGTTCCAACCCCCTGTCAAGGGCACAGACACCCTCCCCTAGACCAGGTTGCTCTAAGCCTTGTCCAACAGCTCTCAAACACTGCCAGGGATGGTGCAGACAGCTTCTCTGGGCAACCTCTTCCAGTGTCTCACCACCCTTATAGTAAAGAAATTCTTCTTAATATCTAATCTGAGTCTAAGAGAGTACTCTTTCAGCTTAAAGTCATTCCCCCTTATCCTGTCACTCACTACATGTCCTTGTCAGAAGTCCTCTCTAGATTTCTTGTAGGCCCCCTTTAGGAACTGGAAACCGCTCTAAAGTCTCCCCAGAGCCTTCTCCAGGCTGAACAAGCCCAACTCTCTCAGCCCGTCTTCATAGGAGAGGTGCTCCAGCCCTCTGACCATTTATACAGTAGCTAGATTTGCAGTTTTACAACTGGAAAAAAATGCTAATTCCAATCCATTTCCAGAGATGTTCACAGAATAAAGGAGACTATAAACAATCATGGAGGAAGGGTTAAAAAAAAGACTCACTGGAGCAGAATCCTGAATAAAGAGATGGTCTCCATACCATTGCCTGAATATCCACACCAGGAATTCTATTTCACACTGGAGACACCTTAAAAAAATACTCAGCCTCAAGTCTTCTCACTGCTCAGCTTAGAAAGGGGAATTGCACTCAGCTTGATGGGGAAAAGCAATGATGGAAACTGTTCATGAACTGAAATTCAATGAAATTATGGGGTTAGCTGAAAAAACAGAATTGAAAATAGCTGAATTTTCCAGTGGAAATATGCAGCATGTACTTTTATTTTTAAATTTGCTCATTAAATTTACTCATTTAATGTAAGATGGTAAACTTATACTCTTTAAATTCGAGGTATTTTTGGTATACTGGTCAGTTACATCAGAAAAAGCTAAACTGATCTGAAATAGAAGTATCTAACCAAAAGATACTTGCACTGAAAGTTCTAACCTAACATAAAAGCAGTTCTAAAAGTGTATTTTATAACTGCTAAAAATCTATTTCTGTGTAGAAGCAAGTATTAAACTAATAGTATTTTATTTGTTGTAGTTAACAGCATTAGCAAGCTAGCTAATGCATTCTTCATTACTTGCAGCATACTGAGGCTCTCAATAATATTTCCATGCAGAACTTGTGCTAATCAAATTTGGAGCATGGATAATCATAGGTAATTTCACATGACAGAAAAAAAAAATATTTAAAATCAGATGAAGATGTCCCCTCCAATTTCTGGATAACCAAAATAATTCCCTATTTTTTCCTTTTCACTTGTATGCTGCTTAGGTAAAGGAAGTTACAGACCATTAAATATTTATTATTAATTTTATTACAGTAGATGAAGCTTAAAAAAGGGATTTTTCATATACCTCTATTCTTCCTTTTAGAACTGTGAGGTCCTGCTCTAGGAAAAGCAGGCCTAATTAGTACTAATAAGATTGAGGGTGTGCTGAAGCCTATTGCCAGAACCCTGCTATATCAGAAAGAATAGTTTTCCCAACAGAAATTCCCCAAAGGAGGAAGAATATGAAAGTACCAAGCAAAGACCTATTTTCTGTGGAAAACAGCAGTAAACAAAGAACAGTTTTCTTTCTCAGTTCTCATCAGAAAAATCCCAAAACAACCAGAAAACATGAGTGAAAAATTTCATAAGCAAAAAATTTTCTAAGTGAATGCCTAAGAAACAGCGTCAAGTCATTTATGAGATTAATTTAAAACTCATTTTGATATTGGTATTTTATATGTTAACGTAGTACAAAAAGAAAGGTATGACAGTGCTGATCCAGGTGAGTTTGAATCATGACTTTGCAAACACAAGCTGTCAAGCACAAGTCTGTACTTACAGTGATGCTGGGAAGAAAACTCACTGTTTATGTAAACCAGTCATAAACAGTTGGCATGGAAAGATGTTAAACTAACAGTGCTCTCTTGTTAGTAATGGTGAATCAGGGCCCAAATTCTTGGTCTAGCATTTCTCTCTTTACAGTTTTTGTGCAGACAATGTAAACACACCCTGTACTTCAGCTCGCAGCTTTTATACTATCAAGTTTATTTCTCTTCTGTTACTTTCTGCCCTTCAGAAATTCTTTTTTAATGAACCCTGATTACCATTTAGACCACAGATAAATCACAAAAGATTTCAATCCACACTATGTTAGATTCCATGCAATTTTTCTGATAGCCTAGGTCCAGAATGCTTAGATGAGCATTGTGCTACTTCAGTTTCACCCATTTATTAAGTAGCAGACTTCTATATTTAGAAAAAGAAAATCCACTTCTGAATCAGACATTTGTTTGCATGAATCGGGATGCAAATTACACAGCTGAAATGCATCAGAAAAGCACTCCTCTCCAAGTGAGAGTATGTTTTCAAAATTTAGAGCTCTCAGTAGCATGCAGGATGCATGGTCTCAAAACACAGATTTGGAAGGACTCATTTTGACCTTGCTTTCTGTTTCATGATTCATTTCTGGGAGAGCTTGCCTCTTAACTGATCACTGGTTTATTGCCCCGATCACTGACACTCTATATTACGTATCAAAATGAAGTTGACTTAAAGAACAATGAATTTCGTGTGCTAGATGTTAACTGTAACAAGCAAAATGGAAATCCAAGTTTATGAAAAATAGTAAGCTGCAAACAAAGAAGTCACTGAAACACTTGGCAGTAATCAGAGAGGTTGCTTCAATTAAAGAAGCTTGTTTACCTAGACTTTTGCAATAGCTTTTCTATTGGTAGCATACTTCATACCAATTTCTTTACATGTTAATTTTGAAAATTATCTTTAAGTGTTTTTATTATGTCTATGTTATTAAAAAAAAGGTAACTCTATACCTCCACATATTTTATGAATCTAGCTAAAAAACATAATATAAAGCCAAATCGTCTTTATACTTAATAAGAATCATCCGCATAAGTTATCTTCAATTATGGATCAGTATGGAAAGACCATGGAGATTTTAAGCAGCAAATTTTGTCAATAATACTATGGAGTACAGAAAAAAAAAGGGAAGGTATTTCCAGGCATTATTTTCATGTTTTCAGGCCATACTAATGACATGAAAAAGAAGATAAATTACACAGAACACATCTGAACTTGCCCTGAGAAGAGCTGTAATACATTATTGATGGGTCGTGAACATGAACGTAATTGCCTAACATATAATTGACATATGCAGAGGATAATGCTATAGTTTATATTCCAGAAATACCTGCTTAACCTCTAATTTAAGTGAAGTGAGTTAATTCCTAGATGAAACAATAATGATGAAGGTAACTAAATAGTGAAACCGGTTACCTAAGCCTTCACACAATTCCCTGAGTAGATAAAAAGAGCGAGCGCTAAAATATTTGAAAATACAATTTTGAAAATAGGGCTTCTAATTTTGTAAAGCAATCAGACAAACAGTAACATACTTAATGATGATTACTCTTAAACACTTGCACTGCACAGTAGAGAAGCATACAACTCCTATTATAGATATAAACCCCCCCTCTCCCCCCCTCTTTCCTTTTTGTTAAGCATATGGGCAAAGCCCTTTCTGCTCTTCCTTATTGAGGAGATTCTTTTGAATTAGATGGCTACAGTGTGGCAAACAGATGTAAAGAGTTTCTACACAGTTGAAAATCATTCAGGCCAATGAGGAAACTCACACAGATCTAAATCTTTGTACACGTAAGTCAAGGGGAGATTTGGCATAAAGAGATGAAGACTGGCTTATACAGGAGAAAAAAATGCCTGCATTAACATTCCATATACATTTTTTTTTTCTTTTTTCAAGAAACATGTCAAGTGACTCACTGAGTAGATAATTTCCCTTTTCAATGGCACTTTATAGTAGCAGACCGAAATCACATACGTAACAAAATGTTACTTACTGTCAGCTAATATTTGTGGCCATAAGAGTAGTCAGATTCAAATCACTGGAGTATATCTAAAACTAGCAAAACAACACTAAGCTTCAGTTTATCAAAATTTTAAAAATATAAGTATCTCTAAGTAGAAGATAGCAAGAACTTAAAAATAAAGGTAGGACAAACATAACGGGTACTTAAGGAAGTCAAAAGGACTCTCATGGATGAACACAGAGACATTTCTAAAATAAAGAAGACAGCAGTTCTGAAAAAATTGCATAAAGTGCCATTTACAGGTTATTAATTAGACATAAAAGTTCAGAAGAAAGCGATTTTCAAAAAGTATTTAAAGTGTCAAAATTTGCAACCAGGTATTTAGCAGCAGTTTCAGATACAACTCAGCTGACCAAGCATTCAACAAATTTCAGTGAGATTCAAAAAGCTGCTTTTAAACATATACCTTTGGAAATTGGTTCAAAGATTTTCAAGATTTTTTCAAATACCTAAATAATAAAATTTAGCTATGCTATCTTTTCCCCCTATACCTCAGTAGTACCAGTTATCCTATATTTCCTTACCTTTCTCGAAACCACACAATATTAGATGACTTTTGAAAATTAGAAAACAGGACATAGTACATACTGTCTCACTCTTCTCAATTAACCAAACTTGCTAATCTGGGAAAATAATTTTAAATTATCTCTCAATAGTTTTGGTGTAAAATGTTTAAATAAGATTTTTTTTTTCCAGTGGTCTTGAAAAAAAAAATAGTAAGATCACAGAAAAGTATTTACATTTATTTTAAGCTTCTAGATTACATACCTGCAATTAGAAATTTAACTTCCTGTGCTGTCACTCTAGAGAAATATATTGATTTAATTGCATTCTAAACCAGGCATCTAAGCTAGAAGCTAATGTGAGACATTTTAAAACTACATTATCACTAAGGTAGCTTCTTTTCTCTTGGATTTTGCCTACGCAGCTTATGTCAATCAGTCTGCTAACTTCTGCACAAATCCACTGTCTGCAGAGCTGTGTTGATGTAAGGCAAGGTAATATGCTTCTATTTCTTCCACCTTGCAACTGAAATTGAACACTGACATCAGTAAATAAGAACATTTGCTCTGTTTTGTAAATGAAACCATTTGTTCAACAGTTTAAGCATGAGTAACTGTTAAAGCCCTATATCATACAACAGTGCAATATTGTTAATAACATGATAGCATACAGATGTCACAATGTTGAAACAGAAAAATGAAAGACAGAAAGAAGTAATGAGATATCCAGGACTTGAGTGAGATGAACAATATATGACTGTTGAAGTAAAAAATAGAAGTGTCTGTAATAACATATGTATCTGAAAGAAATAAGGTAAAGTTATTAATAAATTGAAGTGCTAAGCCAGTACTTCCAGTCTTGTTCTTAGAGAATTCCAGCTGGCAAAAGCTCTGGAAGCGTGGGTGCTCTGGAACACAGGACCATGATGTGAAATCCTGACTTTCTGGGCACACATTGTAAATTGCTAGTGAGATCATTTATGACAACAACAAGAACAAAAATTGTTAAAAGAATCCCAAATGATTCAAACAAAAAGGACTTGCCCTTTTACTTTTGGCATGCCTGTCAAAAAAAAACAAAACAACAAAAACCCAAAGCCCCAGTAAATCATTCAAAGGCCATTTAATTCTATTCTAAAGTATAATACAGAAGCAAGTAAGAGTACAGTTTCCTTTTATTTGGGATGTATGATGTTATTGTCTATATTTTTAAAAAATAGTCCAAAGTCTTCCTTTATCTTTTTTTTCCTCCCCTAAACAAGAAGCTAATTCTCAAACTCAAATAAATATTTAGAGATCAGACCTTTACAGCTGAGGAAGTAGACGGCAAGAAACAAAGCAAGCCATTCAGATTTTGGAAGCATTTTATGAACTACATTCTGAACCACTTATGTAGTCTAGCTGAACTTTTTATGCTGTGCTTTTTAAATAAACAAAATGAGAACAGCAGAATCCATGTATAACACTTATGAAAATAAAATAATAAAATAAAATATGTGACATTGTCATTTAATACAGAATTCTGAAGTAAGAATTCCAGACATCTGTATTCACAGGACTGAAAAACTGCATTGTATTATAACTTAGCATTCAGCATAAAAATCAAGAGCATGTTTTCAATTTTGTTTTAAAGTTGGTGAATGACAATGTGATATTGTAGTGGTTACGAGGAAAGCCTATTTGACAGGATATTTTTTTCCCTTCCATTATATGAATAACAATAATGGCAAAAAAAATTAAAAAATCCCTGAACATACTTATTTAAGTGAAGGGAAAAAAACAACAAACCAAACCAAAAATAAAATGATGAAGAATGAACCACAGCTCATTAACATACTAGCTTCCAACATCTAGCAATTTTAAATGGAGAGAATAGACCCCTGAAAGTAAATAAGTGGAATGAAGCCCATTACTGTAGGAAATATTTTGCATTTTTTGACTTACTACACTGAGAAACATATAAATATACTTTTAAGATAATATTAATGCTTACTTCCAGGGCAATCACTAACACTTATTGCCTGTAACACATGTAGAGTGAAAAAACCCTATAATCATTTTATTAGACTAAAAATATTATAGGATCTACACATGTGCCACTGGACCCAGTTTCATTTTGGCACCCACCTTCTACTGAAAATTGCCTGACAGAAAGCCTTATGCTGAGACAAAACAAATATGGACTTGGTGCCTGCAGTTTTTATTAACAGATTTTGTACCTTTCATCGTCTGTGTTCCAAGCCAAAGAATAAATAAAAAATTTGGAACAAAATACTTCCAAGCAGATTAATATTGGTATGACCCTCATTGAAATGTGTATAATGAATCAGAAGAAGAATTAACACAAATCCGTTTTTTTAATGACACTATCTTCAGTAACACTTCTCCTTATTAATTGCTTTCTTTGTAATAAAATGAATCAGATTAAGAATTTTGTTAAAGTTAAAGGATTTTTAAAAGAACTATGTAAACTTGGATTATTTATATATATATACACAATATATGCACACACATGTCAAGATATAGTTTGCTGAAGTTTAAATAGAAGATATCCTAACTAAGCAGAAATGCCTGAACTGTATTTGAAATCCATACTGACCCTAATTATGATTTCCTCTCTGGCATATTAAAATAGCATCAATCACAGAAAAAAATTAATAATTTCTTCTGTTTAGAATTCCCTACAGCACCACTCCCTTTAAACCACTCCAGATAAAGTGCAACACAGTATGCTGCATTATCACCTATAGCATGTTTCTTTTCTTCTTCTGTCATAACAATCTGACCCATATGTCTCCTGATAAGTAATATTATTTAGGTTTCATTAGAGATGTGAAACTAGATGTGAACAACACCATAGATATATTCCAGTAATAGTAAAATGTGATTTTATCTGCCTTCATCCAGGTCAATACGTCTGTTTGAACTACTTACTTCTTTATTCCTTATTTTGAACAAACTCTCCCAATAATGAGTAGCTCCAGAATCAGATGGCCAGTCTCAATAAACAGAACTGTCATAGAGATTTACTGTGTTATGCATTGATAGCTCTAACTGGAGACAGAACACTGAGATATTATCTGTTGATTTTCATACATGCTCAGGACACTTATGGACAGGAGACTCAGGCAGATGCAAGCCATCATGGTCAAATATTTTGCCCTATGAAAGCTAGCTTAAAATGCAAACATGTTCAAAACCTCAGAAAGATATTTTCATTGAAGTAGTGGCTTTTTATACTATCATTTCATGATACTTTCATTTGAGCATTTAGCTCACATCAGTTGTTTACCTGTGAATATTCTGCTGAACTGTTAAAGAAAGATCGACTTATCTCTCAACATTCTATTCAACTGCAGCACATAGCACTAATAAACCAGTCTGACTCATGTGTATGACAGTTATTCTGTAGCAGTACCTTCTGCTCTCTGCTTGAAACTGTTACCCATAAAAACTCTATATCCAAGTATTTTTAGCATTTTAAGTATATGTTAAAAATTGTTATCTTTGAACAAGGTCACTATATAACATTTATGACTGATGAAGTTAATTGTTTTATGTCCTTCTTTATTATTGGTTTTCAAGAAGAGTATTGTAACTCAGTCTAGATGATCTTAAGGTCCTTTCCAACCCTAACTATTCTACGATTCTAAACTTTATTCTATATTTTAACTGCACAGCGTTTGTACCAAGAACTTATTTCTGAAACAATGAACACACATGCCACATAAGCCTAAGTAAAGATAAATTATAAACTTAAAAAAAAATTAAAATTTTGTGTTGTTTTAATTTTGTTGAGGTACCTGAAAGTTATTTCTCCTTCTGTGTCTTCTTACAGGTAGAAACTCATTAAAGTATCTTACCTGCTAATTTCTGAAGGAATAGGATGCAAAATTACTTGCTAATCTCAGAAGAAACCTTTTCAGATAATGTAATGCACTATATCTTGTGCTATATATAAAAAGAAAAACCAACTGACATACTTTTTAGTCACATATTTCTGGAACAAGGCCTCCCAGATGTACGCTGTAGTGCAACTCTATGCAGAGGATACATTCCTAGGTTTTCTTTGCATATTCATATTTAGCACTTTCATTAACTGTGAACCCATTTGCATTTGTAAGACTGCCATTTTCATGGCAAACAAAAATCTTAGAAAGTAAGATTTACGAGTGTGGCCTAAATAACCCAAATTATTTCTAAACTCCCAGTTTACATATAAAAACTAAAAAACAAACAAGACTACAATGGAAGATTACTGTGACAAATTATCAAACTAATGTTAGGGAAGTGCATCTTTAAATGACTATATATATATATAAAATTTAAGTATATCTGAATAGTCATTGAGAGTCATTCCTCTTCTTAAAGACTAGTTCTGTCAGAGTAAAAAGAAACCATCTAATAAGGGCATTTAATTTTACATGTAAAATAAATAAATTAATTAATTAAATAAATAAATAAATGAAAAGAGAGGTACTTCTCTGTTCTTGTTATTTCTATGATTTTCTTTCTATGGCTTGATTTTGTCACATTGACTGATACCCTGTTATGTTCTTGGTGCAGAATGATAAATTAAATATTAACCCAGTAGGAACTGAGGGGACATTTCTGGTTAGAAGATTATACTGGTAACTGTATAAAATAAGCCAAATTAACAATGTAAACAAAATACACACATAATGATATCTAGCTCCCAATCCTTGATAGAGATGTCTTTAGTTTCTGAATTAAATAAGACAATCAAAACCAAGAATTAATTTCAACAATCTACATGAGAAACTCAAGTTTCCAGCTTGAAGCTTGTCCTCATGTCTCCAGAATCTGGTGGACATCAGGAGAAATTATTAGCATTTTTAGCTTTCTTCTGGATCAGTTCCAAGAGAAATCAAATTAAGGCTAAAATCTGTCAGATCTTCAACATAGTTACCATTAATATACTAACCAGAGTTTCTAGACAGTTTCTACTTTCTTTATACAGATGAGGTAGAGATATTAGATAGGTTCATCCTACAGAATCAACTAAATTTTCAGAACTGGATATTGAATCTGTTATTGTGAACATTTACTTAAACAAACACTTCTAGATTATAGAGAAACTTCTTACTTATTTTATCGATCTGTTACAAAAACCTGTAAGATATTACAATAATTATGTGAATTAATCATGTGCTTTCAATAGCATGCTCAGTGAAAAAATCCTAATATTTGGCTTTTAAAGACATTGCTTAATTGTGTATCAGAAAGGCAAGATTTCTGTTGGCCTACATCAGACTAACAGTGCACCAGGATCCTTCTCAGCAAAAAGAATATTTCTTGAATTTTACTCTGATTGTCTATCCGCTTCTGTGAGAAACTGTTTTTTACTCTGCGCTATTATACAACACTTCTTTTTGCCTGGCATCTGACAGGCATTCCCATCCTTTGCGTTTACTCCACTTCCTCAAAGCTGAGGCTGCAAAAAACACAGCCAGCAGCCTCATACAGCTTTTCATGGAAAACTGCCATCCTAACCTGGAGCCTATCTTCACGTTATTATTCTCACTCAAAGAAGTTTAAAACTCTGAGATGAATTTAAATATTTATGCTACCAAAGAAACTGATTAAAAATATCACCATGAAAGAAGAAATTGAAAACAGTGTAAGCCATTACTGAAGTAGCTCTTCTTGTGAAAGTTCCGATGTTCTTTGTTTGCCAGTCACCAGCTCAAGCTCATCCTTCAGCTTCTGGATCTCCTTTTTCAGTTGGACAATAATCTACAAACAGCAAGGCAGAAACCAAGCATTGCCAATAGATTAATAGCTAGTTTATGATTTTCACATTAGAATGCTGAGTGAAAGAAAAAAATGTATTCTGAATTTATAAATATCTCTTTTTTAAAAACAGTCCAAATGCCTTAAATATACAAACTTCTTTTTTTTAACTTTTCCACTTATAAAAACAAGATAAGTCTTCCAAACTCTGTAAATTCGACTTGTCAGAGACATGGATGTACAGGAGTTCAAAAGATTATTTGCAAAAGAAAAAATAATTTGCCATAGGAATAAAAATTACTTTCTGACCATCAGTTTTGCCTGTTAGTAACCAAAACACATTTGAAATAGAAATGATGTTTTTGTTAGAGAAAGGACAAATATAGAACAAAAGTAATTTTTATAAACAGAAATTCCAAAACAGTATCTTAGTACTTTAATCTTAACATTTCTTCTCTTGCTTTTAACATTTCACTCTTATTAGAATTATAGCATACTATAATTATAGGATGCATCCATTGCTAACGACAAATAAATAAGTTAACATTAAATTGCATTAATGAATTGTAATGATTACAATAGTGACTTGGAAAACTGTACTTCATTTTAAAATTCTAATAGCACATTATTGGAGCCTGTATCTTTGGAAAAAGTGTCTGTATAGAATGCTATTTTACAAATCACCAGCTTCCCAAGGCCAAATTCTACAAAGCAGGGACAATATGCAAACCCCTAAGTCTAAAACATAAATGAGCAAGTTCATGGATACTTTATGATTGAACTTTTTATTAATGCATCACCTTATAATGGCTCAAATGTATCAAGAATCCAATGACATTTTTAGATGGATATGAAAACTGATTCAATGTGCAAACTAAGATTTCAAGAGAAGAAAGTTTTCAAGGAAAAATTAATTATGCGTGATTGCATGCACTTTCTAGAAACAAGACTGTTGAAACTGATGACACATTTGTACTGGATGTTAAAATTTCTTCAAAAATTTGTATTTCTTTTAATGATTAAATTTAACCATGATTTCCTAACTTTAAAGGAGTATCTTTATTTCACAATTCAAAATAATCTAAACATATATATGATTATTTCTTTTAACTCTAAACTTACTGGGTACACGTTTACTAACATAAATATGAAAAGCAAACTTACAATATTTTATATAAGACTATATTAAGGTTAATTATTTGTTATTGTTAATTATTATTATTTGTTAATTACAGATGTTGGAAGAGTGTTTCAAGAATATTGGAGGTCAAATATTTTAACCTGATTTTAGGTTGCCTCACTCTGATGGCACACTCGAATGTAGTCTGTGCCAGTTACTGAGTCAATAAAACAAAATTTGGAGTTGGAAAATAAAATGGAAAAAACTGAACTGACAGCACCATCCCTGTTCAATGCTGAAATTGTTAGGATGTTTAACCTTAGTGAGACAACAACATAAATACAGTTTTCAGTATATGGATAAAAGACTGGTTTTCAAGTATTATTAAAACAAACAAAAAGTCTACAGAAGCACAATATTGGATGCTAGAGGAAATTAGAATTAATTAAAGCTCAGCAATTTGGTTTTCATTTTAAAATAACAGCTTTGATCATAAGCAGAGTTGCTCATAAAGTACATTGGGTACAAGCTCATCTGCTTAGTAAGACACACAGCCAGGAAGTCTCCATTATGAAGAATATAATTTACAGAAGTCAGACTTAGATATGTCAAGAGGTATTATGCACTCCCTTTATAAAGCATTTATAAAGCATTTGATTTAATGAAAAAAAAGTAGTCAAGCTCTTCACTGAGTAACCAAGTTGCACCCTGGAAATATACTTTAGGTGGTTAAGATGGGCAACAAATTCCTCAATGAGCACAGAGACATATAAAGTCTAGGTATCTGTGCTCCCCTGCTTTCTCCACAAGAGGGAATGATTTTCTAACTCTCATGAGTCCACTTTTGCTTTACTTGCTAAATGATCCTGCAGAGCTAGACATACCAAACTCACAGTTTAGCTCCACAGGATGTGGTAAACATAGTAATGTAGGAGACTGTGTGTGTTTCAGCCTCTGTCAAAGGCTTCTATGGCCATGGAAGAAAGTTTTGTGTGATTTGCGATGATAATGCCTACATATGAAATGAAAAATGAAAAAAAAAAGGGAGAACCAGAAATTAATTGGTTCCTCAGACCTCAGTCTAAAGGAAGGACTGACACTCTTTCTTAGTGTTTTAATACACAAACTATTGCAATCCCATTTCCTCTGCCCCAAGACAACTCTCACCAATCTGGGGTCAATTTCTTCATTAAGAACTGCTTCATTCTTGATAAGAGCTACTCGCTGTGCAAATCTGCAGGTTGATATAGACTCCTGGAGAAAAAAAAAACAATGAAAAGGAAAAAAAAAATTATTCACCTACCTTTTCACTCTGAGGTAAGTACAACAGACTGATTATGAAGTCCTCAAACTACGTTTCTGGGTTTTGTATATTTTATTGAAATAATCTATTATTTTGTGTTCCAAACCAAGGATATTCAAGGAAAATTAGCGTAGCATATTAATGACAGTTACATATAAAACTGTCAAATCCTAGTACATTTCTTATTGACCCAGTCTATCCCCTGATCAACTGTTTTTCAAGCAAGTCCCCAGCTGGCACTAAAGGGTAAGAAAGCCTCAGAAGGTAGAAAACTAAACTTATTTTTTTTTTCTTGTAAAAATGAGACTAGAGAGGTGCATGTAAAAGTAAAAGAAGCTGGGAAAAAGAAATAAGTCTTATTGAGCCTGCTGCCAGCCAGCACCAAGATCTCTTTCTGCAGGGCTGCTCTTCAGCCACTCCTTTCACGATTTGTATTCGTGTTCCAATCAATCCAGATTCCTCTTCCAAGGCCTCCTGTCCTTCAAGGGAGTCAACAGCAACTCCCAGTTTGGTATCATCAGAAAACTTGCTAATGGTGCCCTCAACTCCTGCATGCAGAACATTTATAAATATATTGAATGGAACTGGGCCTAGAACAGAACTCTGCAGAACACAGCTTGTCACCAGCCAGATTTGGCCCCATTCACTACAACACTTTGATAAATGCTACAATTCTTTTGGTAAACAAAGAGAAGAAAGCATCACTATATATACTTTCAGCACAGGAAATTAGTGAAGGGAGATAAAAGAAATATTTAAAAATATCTCAAATCACCCCATCCAATACCCTCTCCCCCATCAACTCTCCAGTTTTCTGTCATACTCAGTGAAATCATGATTCCAAAGAAGTAAACAGTTATAGATATTACCAATATGTCCTCAAAGATTTATTCATCAGGAAAACAGCAAATAAAAAAAAAGCTCATTACTAAGTGCAATTTGCTTCCCAAGTGTTGCTTGAAATTACTTAGAGAAAAGCACATTTCTTAAAGGGTTAAAGAATTTGTCTACATCTTATTGAAACTTCCACTGACAAAATTGTCTCCTGGAAACAAATTCAAAAATTTTTTCTGTAAGGATAAAAGCGAAAGCATACAGAAAGCATACACACTTTTTATTACAAACTGTAATAAAAGTCAGAAGAGCAAGGTCTTTAGAGAAGTGAAAGCTTTTCTGTTAAAAATAGATAGAAATAACGTACATCTATGTTTCGTTTGTCTATTGACAGTGTTGCTATCATGGTAGTCATGCAGTTTCCTCCCAGGCTGTCTCTTAGCACTGAGGTCATCATCGAGTTTCGATAAGGAATGTGGGACCGGTTTTTCTCTGCAAGGGCAATTATTACCTGAAACAGTAATAAAAAAAAAAAAAAAAAAAGAAAAAAACATTTAAAGTCACATTTTAAACTACCCTTAAAATTTGTTCCCTTAAAAACAAAAAAAAACAAAAAAAAAAAAAAAAACCAAAACATCCTGAAC
>JBAFWW010015181.1:0-16655 GCA_036873685.1 Agapornis canus
TTCTTTCTTTTTTTTGTTTGTTTGGGTTTTTTTTGTATTTGTGGTTTTTGTTTTGGGTTTTATTTTTTATTTATGTTTTTTTGTTTGTGGGGGGCCTACAGGGTCAAGGGAACAGAATACAATATTTTATCTCTCCAGAAAAGACCAACGTTATGTAAGTATGCTCAGAGGAAACAAAAATAGAAAAGATGTTACATATTCAGCCCCAGCTGATGCTGTACATACACTAGCACCCTAATGGCAGCACTATGATAGGAAAGAGGAAGTATTATTGACATGAAAAGCCCTTTATTTTTGTAAACCCTTGATGAGTTCTGCAATGACGACATTTAGACTTTCTTCTGGAGACAAACTCAGAAATGCCATTCTGCCATTCTGGAACTGGACCACATGCTAACAGTCAATAAGCTGCAGAAGCTAGAGACTGGGGGTGAAGTTAGATATGTTTGTTAGTTTGTTTCTCTGTTTGTGGGGAAAATCTCATCAGACCCCAAAAATTAAACTCTAACAGCCTGAAAGATTCATAGAATAGTAGAAAAAGAGGCTAAAAGGGAACATGAGATGATGTTTGCTCCATCTCCTTGCCCAGGTGAGAATCAGTCATGTCTGATTCTTGTCTGCAATGTGAACTCTCTGCTCTTTGAGACTAAGCACTAGCCTTTCCTGCAATCTTTGGCACTCCATTGTTGCTACAACTGGAGAGGTTTTTGTGGTGTCAAACATGAATCTTTTCTGCTACAGTTCAAGCTCATAGTTTCTGTTCCTTTCCTTGGTAGAAGACAAGAACAATGCTTTCTTTCACAGTAACATTTTATGTGAACATCATTACAATGTCTCCATTTTTTGTAGTCTCGCAGACACTCTATATACACAAATCTATCAACCTTGCAGTCAATTTACAGTCTAATCACTTTCATTTAATGAGCTAGAAGTAATTTCAGGTACTACACTGATACAGCATGCCAGGGCTGGGGTTTTTTTAATACTTTTACATTCACATCTTTCCTATTGGAAAATAATAAAAGAGTAACAAATTCTCTCTCCTTGTAGTTTGAAAGACCCATACAAACACGAGAGAGAAATGGCTGATTATTCACCAAAGAAAAAAACCAAACCAAACCCCACCCTCCCCCCCCAAAAGCTTTACAAGAAAAAAAAGCTGGATTGTTCAACTGACAAATTACTCAACCTGTCCCACTTTTAGCACCATTCTATGGTTATCTGCAGCGATCACATGAAAAAAAAAATAAAGTCCATTACCTACTAAGAGTAACTTAGTTACCTACTCTATGTAAGAGTTTTCAAAGTAACTCTACCTACTCTATGTAAGAGTTTTCAAAGTTCTCAAAATTGGAAACAGTGTTTCTCTCTAATCTCACTGTGCTGCAGCACACCAAGGACATGGCAAAACAAGGACTTCTGAAATTTGGTAATGACCAGCAAGCAGCTAGAACTCACAGAGAGATCAGGCTAAGTCAGCATGGGTTCATGAAGGGCAGGTCCTACCTGAACAACCTGAGTTGCTTCTATGATAAGGTGACCAACCTGGGGCAGGAGGAACCTCCTGCATGTCAACAAAGGAAAATGCCATGTTCTGCACCTGAGAAAGGAAAACCCCAGCCACCAGTATAGGATGGGGGCTGCTGAAATGAAGAAGACCTGAGGGGTCTTGGGTAGCAGGAAAGAAGTTCAACATTAGCCAGCAATATTTCCTTGTGACAAAGGTGGTCAAGAGCCTCCTGGAGAAGAGCACCACCAGCAGGTCAAGGGAGGTGATCCTTCTCCTCTACTCTGCAGCAGTTAGGCCACATGAGCACTGTGTCCAGTTCCAGGCTCCCCGGCACAAGAGAGAAGTACTGGAAGGAGACCAGCAAAAGGCCACAAAGATGATTAAGGGACTGAAGCATCTACTGTATGAGCAGAGGCTGACAGAACTGGAATTAACTTTGAGAAGGTGGCAATGGGGATCTTATCTACATGTATAAATACTCCGTAGGGATGCAAAAAGACTCAGTATAAATTAATCCAGGCGTTTCTCAGTGGAAACCGGTGATGGAACAAGACAATTCCCCAGAAATGCTTTCTAACCTCAACCATTTTTAGCAATTTGGTGCTACTAGACGATTTCCTTGTCCATTTCAAAAATTAACTGAAACGCTCTCTGTTATTTTATAACTGTTATGGGTTAAAATGCTACATTGAAGATTTCTGATCTAGTTTTCAACTTCCTTCTTCATTTCTATGGATCTGCATTCATTTCCTTGCTTGTGACAAAACTGATAAACTGTTTTCTCCTGTTCAAATTTATGAAGCACTGTACACCTCCAGTAGAAGAGCATTCCTTAAAACCATGAGGCTTCAACAATAAAATGCAACTTTAAGAATACTGACAATTTCTAAGACTTTTATAGTTCAAATTCAGACAGGTGATTTCCTTCACACTTCTCAAAAAAGTTCTCTCACCAGAGAACATCTACTCTCTCTCAAAAACAAAAATTACTCCCTCCTCTCCAAAAAAAAGAAGTGTTTAATCTTATTATAGCAGGGCCAAAATTTTGGGATTATTGCCCTTAGTTCCCACCCCCAAAACCCAGTAGAATATTCCACCAAAACCAAAATTGTTTTAAGAGGTATAAACTGACTTCCAGAAATAATAATCTATGCCCATTTTCAGGATAAAAATATGCTGCTTCAACTTTTACTAGAAAACGATGCAAGAAGTTACTTTGAGTACATATATGCCATTTCAGTACTCTTTTTCATATTTCTTTTAAAAACTGTACAACACTAATTTGTGCTGCACTTTTAATACCTACATTTCTATGTAAAATAAAGCAGTAGAAATGCTGCTTCAAACTGAGACTTAATAATCCATTTAAATTAAATCTGGGTTGTAATGTTGCAACAGATTTTTAAAACAGAATACCAAACATTAGAATATTGAGCATTCTGAAGACTTACGAACTGAAAACAGCAAGAAAAGACTTTTCTTTACTGAAAAACACACTATACAAAAATCTGCTCTTTTATTAGCATGAACTTCCTCACTTGATAAGTGAAGAAAAGCTTGTGATATATTTACAAAACATTAATCTATTTCTTAAAAACATTATTTCTCTAAGTCTTGCTTAATTCTTAATCACCTTGTGACCTGCTTAGGAACAAATACTTTATAAAAAGCAAAATACTGCACTTTAAAAAGGTAATATAATTTCATCTTAAAGCAGTTGGGAGACTGGTTAGAGGCATATACTAACACGAATTATAGTACAGGGGAGAAACTCCTCTTACAGATACAACCCAAACATGGGTAGCTAAAAGAAGGAATACTGACCAGTGCAACCTTCAATCTAAAAAGCTTAATATACTGAAACATTCCAGTGACGTGAAAAGTCTCATAACATTATGTACCAGTACAACCAGTACAGTAGTCAACTAGTTTCATGAAGGAGTTTGTTTTGTGTGTTAAACCTCATGAAAAGATATCTGTGTTGCATTAATGATAACCCCTTTGCATAAGAAATCCTACGTCCATGATTTCTACTAAAAAAATATAAAAAGCAACAGATAAAACACAAAAAATTCAGTAAGACAAAAAAAAAGTAAGATTTATGTTTTGGGTTTTGATTTTCTGGATGATGCAATACCTGTGTAACAATGGGTAAACATTATAAACAATAGCATAATTTTGAAATTAACTATGTTTAAAAACAAGGTAAAACCAACCTCCCTTCAAAGATGACTTCAAAATTAAACCAGCATGGTTTTAAATACTGCTTAGGTGGCTGCTTGTTTTTAATTCTGCTGACAAAAGCATGTGAACTTATCTTATTAAAAGGCTGACCAAAATTTGAGTACCTGAGTCTTAGTTTTCATGCTTTTTAAAGGAGCCCCTCCTCCTGGTGATACACCTTTTAATTCATCCTTTAACTTCGTAATGCTATTAGTCAAAATTTCCAGTGTTTTCATGATTTCTGCTTTGTCTTCTGACTTCATGGTTTTATTCTTCTCCAGCTTTGAAATCAGCATCTATTCAATTCAAAAAGATAAAACAAAATGTTTTTTACTTAGCAACTACTACTACAGAACTGTTTTCCAGTACTCAGTATTGCATTACTTCTATGTGACCCTCAAACTCAATATATAGGCCTTTTAACAGCTTATACAAGTTAACAAATTTATCTGAATCTCTGATTATTTGCCAATGAACATCTGGTATCTACTTGGCCAGATTTGCCCTCATATAACTTATATAAATTGAATTTTTAAATTTCTGCTCCTACGCGAAGTGCAGTTATGCACACTTTTCTATGCCTACTCTTGTCAAGTCGAACACTCAGGCTTTCATTTCTCCCAGAACATATGCATGTTGCACCCAAATTAGGCAATTTCAACTAACAAGACAAATCATGTTAAAACTTAAAATCATGTGGGAATTCCAATCTAAGAGGGCGCTTATTTTATGGGGCAGTTTTACAACACGTGCTTACAAATTCTGAAATGCTTTCTAGTGAACTGAGATTTTACAACTGAATTGTTCACTTTCTTTAATGCTAACATTTTACCTTCTGTGTTTCAATGTGCTTTTCTAAAATTTCTTGTTTCTTTTTTCTCACATCTTGTTGAAGTCGTAATGCATCCTAGAAGCATAAAAAAATTATAGAAAGTTTCTGGATTTTGAAAAATAATACCAGAAGAATAATATAGCTGACAACTCTACAGCAGTAATTTCCAATATGTTTTGAAAACAATGCATCACCAAATGAGCAAAAGGTCTTCTATCTTTCTGAGTCTGATCTGTGCCAGGGAGACTTCATTATTACTTACGTGCAAAGCAAACACACAAGTCTAATGAAAGCTGAAAGGCAAATACACTAGTGCAAGAGGTACAGCATACAAGAGTTTAAATGTGCAGGTCAGCATCTTGAAAGAAACTGCAAATCAAGTCCACTAATTAAAACATATTCTCCAGTACAGCTTCAAGCAAAAAGAAAATACATTCTGTTTCTAAAACTGATGCGTTACCCAATGAAAACCATCTCTTTTGCATCTGACTGCTGTAACTTGGAAGTGACAAGTACTACCACCCAATCTGCTAAAAACAGAAACTTGACATTGCAATGGGCATTTGTAATATATTTCACTCGAAAAGAGAAGCAAAAGGAAATGCCACAGGTGCTGTGCTCATTAAGACTGCTTCAGAAAGCAACTGCTTCTTGCTCTCAGATATAGAACGTACAGGTCTTAGTAGGATACTCGCAGAAAACAAGAGCTTTTATATCAAGATATTTAAGGGGACAAAAGAGGAGAGGAAGATGATTTTGCACCTCTAAATTATCAACTGGGATCAGACTGGAAGTGGATTATTTTATACAAAGAGTGCAAATACACAACAGCCATAAAAAGGAAATAGTAAAGGTTCTGTATGTCTTCCCAAATATTAACAAATTCTGCTGCATGAAATGTTAGTTCTGCAATCCCATGTGCAACCTTTTTTCTGAAGGGAAAAGGAAGACAAGGGGATGAATGCTAATTAAAACTAGGGAGACATGAGGAAAGATGGGAGGGAGTCCCACAAAATCATGTTTTTCCACAAGTACTAGTGTATTGTAACAGAAATCTCTGAAGGAAGGAAGAAGCAGAAGAGCATATGAAAAAACAGCCAGTCACTTAGCATGTCTCCAGTGTCTACTCTCAAAACACCCAAAGCCAAAAACCAAATCACCAAAACCCTACAGCTGTTAAGAGTTAATAATTACAGGGGTTTTGCCATTTCACTGGCATTTAGCATCTAAACTTGAAAGGTAAAACTTCTATTTCTGAAAAACATGTTTGAGGAGACAATTATTAAATGAAATCCCAAAATTAGAAGTAATTTCTTTAAAGTCTGAACCAATACCACAATGGACATGCAGTAATAAACTGCTATTTCAAATTATTAGACATTAGGATACAAGTTTACTAATAGTCTTAACAGTTATTACTGATTTCAGTATGTCTGTTTGAATGCAAGTCACTACTGAACTCTTACTTTGTAGTTTGAAACCAGAAAAACACCTTGTATTTAGTTTTTCTAAATTAGAAGAATAAATCTGAAAAAAAAAAAAAAAAAAAAAAAAAGAGGCTTATTTGCCTTTTCATAAAAATATAAAAAAAGCTAAATTACAAGTGAGCAAGCTATTCAGAGCCAAATGCATTTTTGTTGCATTTCCCCTCTAAGAAAAAAAGAAAACGTAGTACTACACAAAAAGTAAAAAAAGATGCAGTAGACTTATAGTTTGGAAAGAACAAAATGCAGGGTTATACAGTTCTTAATTCTCTCATGTGGGGAAAACTTTGGTCACAAGTACAAAATAAACTGAGAATAAAGGCCAGTTTGATGCTAAAGGCCAGTTCCAGAAGGGCTTAAGAGAGAAGAATTGTGACTATATTATACTTCCCTTCTCACTCAATAGACAATTCATGCCTAAACATGGAAATCCTGCTTGCAGGAAAAAGCATTTCACATTTTGAACTTGAGATTTTTAAACCTGCTTGCACTGTCTTAACATACATTGAAAAAGCCTAGGAAATCCATGCTGAATTTTCTTGTCCTCTGAAAAGAAACCATCATAGTGAATGTAATCTTGTAACTAGTTTCATCTATGCTCTTGAGATGAATATACATAGTGTACTATCTCTAGTGGTCATGAGTTCCCAATCTAAGTCCATTTTATAAAGAAGTATATTTAATTTACCTGTTTTTTCTTCTGTGCTTCATTAGAGTCTAGCACGGAAGTGGAAACAACAGGCAAAGATTTCTGTGCTGCCTTCAAAGCAGCAGGGTTGTACACAGTTTTTGTCAAGCCAGTAGAAGTGGATAAAACCTATAGGAGGAAATCATTTTATTCTTTTGCCAGTGAATTTCAGTTTCTTTTTTAAAAAAACACGAGTGCTTAAAAATACATAAGCATCTTTTCTTTTGTCTGTTTTGATGATATGGAATATAAAAAACTTTAGTGTAACAACTATATTTGGAGTTGCTGAAGTTAAACAATTTTTAAAGAGGCAGCATCACATCAGATATGTAAGGATTATAAGCATCAGTTATAAATCCTTTCCACTGAGATGTCATAGAATCACAGAATAGTTAGGGTTGGAAGGGACCTTAAGATCATCTAGTTCCAACCCCCCTGCCATAAGCAGGGACACCTCACACTAAACCATGTCCTATGTACTTCCAAGTTTCAAATACCTAAAACTTTAAGTAGTTGAGCATAATTAAGGAAACAGAAGACTGAGATGTTCCTGAGTATAACTGAAGTCTGTAATTTTTGGGTTTGAGTTTAAAATATGATTTTTCATGGCTGCATTAATTTTTGGGGCAAAAATTCAAAATAATTTTAGAGACTAAGGTCCGAAGTAGATAAAATAGCTCCTTTTCCATATTCAGTTTATGCAAAGCAGAGCTTGCACAATCAACAAGAAGTAACTCAGGTACAGGGAAATCTTCAACATCATACAGCAAACGAAGAGAATACTATGTCTCTCTGTTCTCCCTTCCTATATTTGTAATGAGGTATGAAATTTCTCCCTGACTTCATGAGAACACAGTTGTCTGCTTTACAAGCTGTCTAGGGTATCCTGTGTACACCTCACAATATCTGAAGATCTGAACTATTCTGTTTTCTTAAGATGTCCTTAAGGAACATTAAGGCCATAATAGTACTGACAAATCCACGGCTAAGTGCTGGAAATATTATAGGCAAGATCCTGTCCAGCTTGGTAGCAAATCACAGCAATTATGCAATTGGTAAAATTTCCAGGAGTTTAAAGATAATTTACATATGTGTGGAAAATTAAAAGATACATGCAGAACCTACTGGTCAACATGCACTCCATAAAATAAGACACAATGCCCACCAACAGGAGAGGGGAAAAAAAATGCACAAAAGAGACAGCCAAGAAACATTAGAAAGACAGAAAAGATCAAGAGATCACAAGAATTTCCAACAGGAATGCTTCGTATAAAGAGTTTTCACTTCATTGTGCTACTTATACTATTTCTTCCCACAGAGTACAAAGAGCAGAGAGAATAAAAATCAAAGCATGTTATAAAGTATTATAAAAGGTGATAATAAAATGCTCTAAGCAGGCCATTAGAACAGAGATGAAGGAATTTCTTTTAAGCTTATAAAAGCACATTAACATATGCATATCCAAGTCATACAGTTCCTATTACAGAGAAGCTTTAGGACAGGCTACATCACAAACAGAAGACCAGGTAAAGACAAAAATATCTTTTCCTAAACTGTCTTCATGGCAGTGAACCATGCTTCCTTATCTCCTATAATCAAGATAAAATGCCACAGTAATTATCTGCATCAACTAATCTACAAGAGCAGGAAGCAACATCTCTTACTACTATTCAAGAGAAGAAATAGTGTAAATCTTCACAAGTTCATAAAACAGGTCAAAACAAGTTTCAGAACCCTACTAAAAATGCCAAAGTAAACTGCTGCTTCACAACCAGTCCCCTAAACAAGACAGAATTTACTCAAAATCAGTCTGTACTATAAGGCAGCAGAGAAGAAAACCATTTTAGCATGGATTTACTATTTGTGGAAAAAAGTGGTTTGGGATAACTCAACTGTTGTGGAATAAAGAAAAAAAAATTCCACTCAAACTGAAGCAAACTTCTTTATTTCTAAAGTAAGTATATAGTTCATATGCAAAATGTAGTTGAAAAATTTAGAACTTATCAGAACTATTATTCAGAAATTTACAAGCTGTCCACAGGATATTATTCAGAAATATTATTCTATATTATTATTGTTAATATTATTGAATATTATTCAAACTGTCTAGAGTATATTATTCAGAAATTCAGAACTAATTTATCTGCAACTAACTTAGGGCAACAAGAATGCAACTAATCAAACCAAGAACAAAATATAGGCAAGAAGCCAAGATGAATGCATTTTGGTGGACTGCTCATCTTGAAATGAGTCAAAGAGATATCCTCCTATATTACAACTCAACATTAGGTATTATTACTATTGTATCCTAAGTACAGCATTGTATCTTTGGAGCTAATTTCACTTGCTAGATTCCACTAAATGCATTATAAATGCCATACTCTAAGAGGGCACAGGAGACATGGGAAATGCAGCAGATGCTTCATTCACTTCAGATCAAGCCAATACCCAACAAAATAGATATATACGCCAAGGCGAAGGAATCTTGTTACTGGGTAAAACTTGCTGCCTTTCTACCAAAAGTCTTCACAAATGAATACTATAAACACTGGGGAAGCCTGACCTTCACAGTTCTAAACAGATCTTTAAACATATATCACAAACTTTGCTGCTAAAGTAAGCACATCAACAACTCTCTGTTCTGAAAACTGCAACCACCAGGGAAAACACATAATCCATAACCACCTTTAACACCTTATGTCTCCTTTGTCCTGTCTATACTGATTAATTTCCACTTTTATCTTTCCACAACAACTGCAAATTTTAAGACCCAGTAAGGGTAGATGTTTACAGCATCACCTTTTAAGGGGCACAAAAGCCCCAAAACATTTTTATAGAATGATTTTCTAGAGATTCATATGAAGTGTCAAAATGTATTTATTTTTAAAATTTATTTCTGTATTCTCTTAACAACTAAGGACCCTGGAACATATCTAGTTATTTTCATGACTGAATGAAACCTACTATAGCAGGTTTACTATAGTAAAACAAACCCCACAGAATAGCAGCTTCTGTCATAACACGGCTTTTTAAACTTATAATCATTTAGCCATTTGTTAAGTTGAGGTTTGATATATAAAATTTTGTAAGACTAATATTTAATAAATAACTTTACTCATAGTTATGAAACAGAATCAATATTGATACTATGGTTTATAATAAAATTAACTCTACTGAAATTAAATGTGAGAGGAAGAGAATGAGAGACATTCTCCTACCTTTTCTGTTGTTGGAGTAACTGGCTTTGACACAAAACCCAGTCTATCCTTCACAGATAATTTAGTCACATTCTAAGAAAGAAAAAAAAAAATTGTAGTACATATAATTTATGAAGAGTTTACTGTTTCCTATGTAATTGTAAAAGTCAGAAATTCAGAAAAGAGCATTCAACTAATAAAGCAATAGATTTTTGATGAAAAAGACAAGAAAAGTAATTAAAGCAGCTGCTGAAATGAATTTCAGATATTTAAAGTTAATATACATCTATAAGTAAACTGGGTAAGACAAAGATAACCCCAAATTCAGAATCAGATTTTACTGCACCTTTTGTTTTGGGGTTTTGTTTTTTGGGGTTTTTTTGTTTGGTTGGTTGGTTTTGGTTTTGTTTTTTTTTTTGCAAGAAGTCGATGACACGGTGGCCAGCAGAGGATTTACACAGGCCTTTCTAATACACTTCAGGTTCTGTGGTTTACTCTGCTAGTTGAAGGTATCAGTGGTAGAAGGCTGTCATTTGAATTTAAATTACAAATGTTTTCTGAAGCATGGTGGTCTTCCTTTTCAGATGTAAAACTGAACAGTGGTACAATGCTCATAAAGAAATAGTTCTGAGATAATAAAAATTTAAAGGCTATTTCCAATGGGAGTAACATGCCAGACTGTCACTCATATTAGTACTGTGGATACATTCTCCCTTTCATTAAGGGTGATCTACAAATACTGAAAATAGTTTTAGATGCTGACCACCATTCTCTAATGGTTTTAGCTGTTTAACAGATACAATATTAAAAACAGGTAACTTTCAGTTTTTTGGACAGAAATCAACTTTATTTTGCAATATGAAAGCTGCAGTTTAACACAACACTACTGAAATATTTTCAGAGGTTTTAAACTAAGTGAAAAGCTATGATACTAAATATTAAGTACTACGCTTTGGTAAGAAAGCTAAATATCATTGCATTGAAGAAAACTTTTATTATCAAAACATCACTCACTATCAAATTAGATGCATTTATTAGTAGTAAATATGTATTTGCACTAAATGAATAACTGTAATGGATACATTCAGACAGCATAGAACCTATTATAAAAGAAAAATGTACAACTGATTTTTTTTTTTTTTACTTTCATACATACCTGAGCAACTTCTGTATTGGCACTCTGTGCTTCTGCAGGTTCAATATTACTTGCAGGTACTGGACCTAATCGCTCCTTGACAGACTGTTTCACTACTGGTAAACTGGGTTGCTGAACTAAGGGTTGTATTACCTGTAACACCACCCCACCCACAAAAGAGCACATCATAATATTAACAAGAAAAAAGCTGCTACGCACGTAGTTCAACAAATACACAATGAAATTGCTGTTACGGTGTTTAGATTTACACTTCTTCCTTTCTATCATTCAATAGCTTTTTTACCTGATAGCAAAAATAAACACTTCATGAGATTTAGGATGTTATACCAACTATTTGTGTAATGCATACAGCAGTAATACCTATTTTGCACTTGCAGCTCACAGATGCAACCAAACAACTCCGGTCTATTTCTATTAATCACGTCTCCTTAGACCATCTTAATTTCCACCTGTTAGAAGCGAATAAAAGGTAATAAGCAGTCTTCTGATTCCTTTCACAAATCTTTCATCATCAACCATTTAGTTATGAAAAGGCATAATGCAAACGTGTATCATAAGGATGCTGCTTTTTACAGCAATTATAACTTTTCATCTGCTATGTGTTTAACTTGGACTGCATAGAAAAAGAAAGATAAAAAGACATGCACTCAAGAGGCCAAAGAAAAAGGAAACAGCAGCTGATCTTCAAACCTACCACAGATATACCCCAAGAGGTAACACCTTGCCTTTTTTTCTTTGACAGAAACACCAAACACTTAAGACCAAAAAACAAGTATGCTCTCAACCAAGCTTCCTGTCATATTTATGACCCTCAGGAGGTCACCCTCCACTCCAGGGCAAAATCAGCTATACCTAAGCCATTATTGACAGTATCCATCAATCTAGGTCTTACAGTCCTCCAATGAATTAGGTCCTATCACTTCTCCAGGCAAAAGTATTTCAGTATCCTTTAGCATTAGAAAATGTTTTTTAACATCTAACCTCAATTTTCTGCGCTGCTTTTTAAGCCAAATAATTCTTGTTTTAGCTACCACAGATGGAGAGCATATTTCTGCTTCCTGGCAGAAGCCTTTTATTTGATGATTTACCAAGGCTGACTCCCACCACCTTTACTTAGTATTGCTACTCCTGTCAGAATTTCCACAGTAAGAATTTTCTGAAGTAATCATGCTGAGGAAACAGCAATGCTCAAGAAATTGTGGAGGACCAAATACTACTGAAGGGACAACTTAAAAGCCAACTGACTTTACATTGCAAAAAAATCAAATGTCTGTCTTTAATGCCTGAAAGAAAAAATCTGAATATAAGCCATTATAAATACAGGCAAAATTAATTCAGCTATAATTAATACACCAGAAATCTTGACAAAAATTCAAATGCTTACAGATTATGAAGCACTTTAAGAGTTTCCATAGTACTTGTAGATATAATATCAAATATTACTTTCAATGTAAAGGGAAGTTAATATTAATGTTCCTGAACGGCTTATGAATTAAAAATACCTGTTTACTGGCTCAACAATTTGGTAACTGTTATATTTTAGGGTAGAAGAACATGAAAGCTTTGCACTTCAAATCTGAATTTCCCATTTACATTGTTCTTGTCACTGTGCACTCTCTATCGTCTATTTAAAATTGATATTTTGTGAAATAAATCTACAGATCAGGTATTTGTTTGAAAATACACAGTTAATACTTCAAACTATAACAACATAATCAGCAAGTTGACTGCAGTAACTGTTCAAGCTGTCCTTCTCAAGAGACATGTTTGCATGAACACAAATAACATACTTCACTGCCCTCTTCTGGCTGATGAGTTGAATGTCAGGCTTAGAAAATAAATACCAGTTGGTAACACTAGATGAAGGAGCAAGGATATTTATAAATTTGATTCCAAACTCAAATCTGAAGGATGGTAAATGGGGAGACAGTGAGATAGTTGTTGTTAAAACTGCATTTTGGTAGATAAAAAGCAGAGCATTTGTTACAAAAGGAGGAGAGAAAGCAAACTGTTAAAATGTCCTACAGCAGGACTGTTATGGAAAACTGGGTCACTGCTTCTGAATGATGATGACATACACCATTTAGAGAAAGGAATTCAAAACTTAGAAGAGTAGCTGAAAGAAACATCTAACTACTCATTTGTTCATTATATCAGCATATATAAATAAGTGAAGGTTTCTTCTACACAGCCTCCCTCATGTTCTTCTCAGTGTAGAACATGTTGCTACACGCTGGCAGCAAATCCAATAAAAAAGGATACGCAGGTATCTAGGAGGACGCACTGAACACTGGGAGCTAACTCACAAGACTCAGTAACCTACAAAAACTAGGAGAATTCAAGCTTCCTCTTACATCTGAGTAGAACCACTAAGCCTGCTAACAAACCTGATTTGGCTTGCCTAACCCTAAGTTCCACAACAGTAATTGCTGTTTCGTATTCTTAAAAAGTTGCCAATGCTACTATCCACAACTACCAACAGATGTTCTACTGTGCAATTCATTCTAGTTCAGTTGGACCTATAACAAACATCTAGTCCAGCTGCCTGACCACTTCAGGGCTGACCAGAAGTTTAAGCATGTTACCAAGTGTAATATCCAAATGCCTCTTTAAACACTGAGAGGCATGGGGCATCAGCCACCCTTGTACAAGGACTGCTGCAGTGTTTGACTACCCACTCACATAAAGAAATGTTTCCTCATGTCACCTCTGAACCTCCCCTGGCGAAGCTCTGAACCATTCTCATGCATCCTGTCACTGGATGCCAGGAATATTAACACCTCCCTCCTCGCTTAAAAATGTTAAATGTCCCTGATCCATTCCCACAAAACTAACACAACTCTCCTCTTATATTGTTGTTTGTATGTCCTCTCTCCATACACATGTATGCATATCTGAACACACATATAGGCATCTTTGTGTAAAACAAGTTGTACTGCTTTTTTCTACAGCAGTATACATATTCAACAGGAAAGGAAAAGGGAAAAGACTGGAAAAAACCAGCACCCTTTGGAAGAAAATGGAGATTATCTTCCAAGAACAGGTACACAACTCTTTCTTACACTCATAAGAAGAGAAGAAGACTATACTAATTAAGGAAAATACATGTTATTCAGCAGACAACAGGATCGAATCTTGCTTCACATGAAATGACAGTGGAATTCTCTGTAAGTGACAGAAGGGCCTTCTTTAAATACCATCAGTCTTACCAACTCCTGAACCTTGTACTCAAATTCAAAGAATCTACAATTAAAGGGTAAGCTCTGCAAAAGAAGTACGTGAAATATTCATTATTTCTAAAGTACTTAATTTCCTTTTTTTTTTTTTTAATGTTTAAAAGACTGCATTTTACATAACATTGTAGATAGAGTTAGATCCTCTACCTTCTGTGTGGTAGTCTGGATTTGTGGTGCACTGCCTTCTCGATGCCAATAAACTTTAATAAAGCGATTATTTAATACTGCTTCTGTACTTGATATAGCTTTCTTTGCTTCCTCGTGTGTGGCAAACTGAATGAGGGCACCTTCTGGATCACCTTGATATGCAACCTAAGATTTAGAACAGAAGAACAAAACTTACTGCAAGATTTTCATTTATGCCTCAATTATCATAAAATGACTAGTTTCAAGGCTGAAAAGCTCGCAAGTTAAACCCAGTGTGGGTCACTAGATGAATACTTCCCATAAATGATTCTGTTTGAAAAGCCTGGCGTCAAGAAGCAATCTTGAGATGAAGCTAATAAACTTTCAGAATACTTTTAACAACAAACTTAAGTAAAATACTTAAAACAGCCAAACAGTATTTCCAATTGACAGTATGAGTAGTTGTTTGAAAGAGGAAGGATCACTGAAGTAAACTGCTATGAAAAACACACTGGTTTAGTATCAGAGCTAGACAAAGTAGCTCATTCTGGTTTTCCTCCTTCAAGAATTAACAAAGCAAGTAAGAGATTTTAATTCCCTCAGTGTTCAGACAGGCACAAGATGTTTATTCTGTACTGTATCAGTACACACATTGTATTACACCTCTTCTTTCAGTCTCTCAGTGCAAACAACAAAGGCAACACAAAAACTAAGTTAGCATCTGAAACTTTGAGAATGAAGCATGATGAAGATCAGTCTCAGCCCCTTAGAGACTTGGTCTGAAATACTGACATTACATATACAGAGAGTAATATGTAGTATCAACCTAAAGCCCTAGTTCTTTCTCTAATTGTTTGCTATTTCTATTTATAATGTGGGTCACACATGCAACATGAAGTAACTGCCTCTACTATGGGACTAAAAAGTAATTATATCACAAGGACTTTCTGGATAAAAAACACAGGTTTTCTGTGTCTACAATGCCTATAACAAAAAAAAAAAAAATCCCAAACCAAAAACTCAAAGTGTTTATGGTATCAGATCCAAACTTGAGAAAAGGGGTGAATGAAAGGGAGTATGTGTCCCATGTTTTCAACAGTATCTCTGAAGTCTTATCCATGAGGAAGACGTATCTGTTTAAAACCTAAAAGACTAGAACATTTCATTTCTGCTTCTTCAATGCCAATTCCATGAAAAACAATAAGATCATATTTAAGAAACAAGTTAGGAAAATAGTGAGAACAGTTTCAGGGAATGAATTAAAACACAAATGGCATTCTTCTTTTAGCAACTACAACTAAGTTGAAGCCTGCTGGCTTCCCTTTATTGACTCTTACCTGCAAGTTGACCAAGTTGCCAAACTTACTGAAGTGCTCATTAAGTTTGCTGATATTGTTAAGTTCTGGGGGAACTTTTCTCAATTCAAGTTTTGTATTTTCATTTCCAAACTGCACCTTCTTCTGGAAACCTGGACTGTTTGTTCTGTTAAAGTTTTGCCTGCAATAAATAAAAATCAAGCCAGAAATCCATAGCAAGCTAGAAAACACAACATTAAATTGTATACACTTACACAGGCGCATGTATGTGTGAGAGGTTAAAAAAAAGAGGAAATTTTAGGGAACTGTAGAAGAGTACAGCATACAAGCCCATGCACCTGCAGTTTTCTCCACTCTCAGCATATCCCAAGGCATATCTGTGAGACAATTCATAACTATCTGCTTGTGTTAGTAAGTCCTGATTTCTACACTGCTTCCCTCCAAAAACAATTTCTCACCTATTCCATGGAATCTCCCCACTAATGGCTCAAATAACTATTACTTCAAGGCTCTCTTCAGTCCCAATAACTTCTTCAAATGCCTTCCAACTTTTGTCACCCCAGGTATACATGAACAGTAAACACTTAACCTTATATTTTTGTCAGTAACATACCTGGCAACTCAAACCAAAACAGCAATGATATAATTCACATGTCAAAACTAAAATCAAGTCATTTCTAAGTATCACACTGCAGCTCCTCTGTTTCTTAGAAAATTCCAATTTCAGGGAGTAAATCTTGGGAGTAGATCCCAAGCAACTTCAGCTATCTCTATACTGCCTTTGAAAGAAGACAGTCAAATGCAGATCACTCTACAGCATGATTTATTCTAGTAGAATTACAGAATCATAGAATAGTTAGGGTTGGAAAGGACCTTAAGATCATCTA
>JBAFWW010015184.1:0-14774 GCA_036873685.1 Agapornis canus
AAGCAGGCTCCTGAAGAGGCCAAAGTCTGCTCTGTTGAAGTCCAGGGCAGTGAGTGGTTCAGCCACTCTCCATGGCCTCTTAAGCCAAATAAGTCATCATAGGGCTATTAAATTGAGACACTACTGCATTTTCAGAAATTCTATGAGTCTCACATTGCTGGGAGATGGTGAAATACTCTGGACAAGCATAATCTTAGTGCTAACTGGGGCTTCATGGTCCTTTTAGCTGCAGCTGGTAGTGCGGGTTGTCCAAACTTTCTCATATTTTCCTGAATAATTTCTCTATCAGATACATCTCTAAGAGCATCAGCTTTAGACAGAAATATGAACACCGTATCAGAGCATTTAATTTTCTGATAAAACCTACCAAGGGCTTCATTGGGCCAATATAAATTTTGTACTAGCACTTATTAAACCCTAATAACCAAGCCCACATGAAAAACCCACAGATTCACTAGTGTGCATACAGACAAGTGATCCTCCTTTTCCCGTGCTTACTCCTTAACATCAGAACATCCTCCTTTTACATTCACAGCCTGCCACACAGACTGTTGAGACATACAGTTGAGACAGGGGGTTCATGCCAAACCCTTTACAAGGGATTAGTGCTTCTCAAGGGCTGAAGACTGCCAGGCAGGGGCAGGTCATCTGTCTTTTGGAAAAGCTAAGGATTTCATTGAACATGGAGATTGGCACATAACATGCTGTTGACTTTATTTCAAGTACATGAAAGTTTATGTGCATTAAATTATCCTACACTTTTCCAGCTTAAAGGAGGATCAGGTTAGCCAGAACACCTTTCAAAGTGAAGCCTCTCTAAGAAGAAGGGTGACAGTAGTTCAAAATTGTTCTATCTTGATAAACAAAAATTTAAGTATTGTGAGTGTATTAATTAAATAAGGGCACAGCTCTCGATCACATCTGGCCATCCTGGAACCTTTGAAAGTCGGTGGGATATTGAAATTTTTTTGATGCATGTTAAGTTGCTGATCAACATTTTTTATTGAATATAAAATAAATTATTTTTTTAAAAAGGTTGCATACTTATATAAAATTGAGCAATATTAGAGAAATAATTCTAATAGAAGCTGTAGAAGAATATAATTGTAAATGATGGCGCATTTTTCTAGGACAATTTTATTTCTTGCAGCCCATTTTTTTAGGAGAGCAGCACCTCATTGAAAGTTTCATTATCTGTCAAAAAACAATTTGCAAAGTTTCTTGGATTAGAGGTTTAATATAAACAATTACCTGTTTGATTTCCAATACTTTCAACAGACTATTTGGAAACAGGGAGTTTTGGGGGGAAAGTGGAAGTTAACTGACTTTTGTCATTCTCTAGTGAAGGGAATGCATGTATACAAACAGGTGGTATTCCATTTCCAGATATAAATACCAACCTCAGGTATTAATAGATTAAATCATCTGAAGAAATTATCAACATGTCTTCTTGTCTGCTGAAAGTCATTGTAATAATTCTGTGCCAAACATTTTCTTGGCACAGCCACAGTGATTTCAGAGAGAGTTTTGGTTGGAAAGATGCCTGTTTCTGATTGTACAGACACTTGTGGAAATGAATGCAGGTAAGCTAGGAATGGAATGGATCTGCTAAGTACACTTGGTGAAGGAAATTGAGATGGGGTCCTCACACAGCAGGTCTTCACACTAATTATGACATGGGAAAAATGAGTGTGAGGATGGATGACCTTGGGAAAAAGCAATTCTGCTTCTTCTGCTTGCTTAATTCATCCACAGTTATGTCAACTCATCTATATTTTAGCAATACATATTCCCTTCAACGCTTGAAAAATCAAAACCTTATCAGGTTGGTTCTAGTAGACACTACTGTGGCCTAATCATATCTTAGCACCCAGACAGCTAATAAATGCCTGTTACTCAAAAAAGGGCAAGCTTTTAAAACCCTCCTTGATCACCTGGTGAGGATTTTTCTTCCAGAAAACTGGCACTGCTTCTCACCCTTAAGAATGGAGTCAGGGAAGCACCTAGCTGTTATCTGAGCTACAAAGCAGCCTGGGCTCACCACCTGCACCTGATAAGGACACACTAGAATAAATGTCATCCTTAGGCTGTTATGTGTCTTCCATTCCTCAGCCACCACCTCTGAAATACTGAGAAGAAAGATGGAGAGAAACCCTTATAGACCTGTCAGGAGGGACGGTGTGAAACTGTAACTCTAAACCATCTTCAGAAAGAAAATTAAGATACCTGCTTATATCTGTAATCTCCCTCTGGCCAAGGTCCACATTTTTATAAACACTAAGCAAAAAGCAAACTTAGAGCAAACGCTTGGCATGGAAGATGGATATGCAGGCGCACAGATTTCAGCAAGAAATAAGGCACAGAGAAAGAAGGGGGTTTGTCCTGTTTTCCTTCAAAAAACAATGCTCTGCACAGAACTGATCCCTGTTTCCACTCTGATCCCTCAACATAGTGAAAACAACCACTTAGCACATAAGAAACAGTGTCAAGAGAAACAAGTGTGTCAAGAGTGTGAGAGGACAATATCAGTAATATTGTAATGCTAGGCAATAAATTAATGTCACTCACTGAACTTATAAGTGATTAAATCCTACACCATGGGTACACTAGCCTGTTGGGTGACACTCAGACATGCCTGGGATTCACAGACCAGACATGGGATGTCTCTGGCCCTCTGTGGACATCCCTAGTATAGGGCGTCAGTGTATCAAGATAGGCATCTGAATCTCACCTCACAAAAAGAGAAAAATTACTATCTTTAGCATTCAATAAAAAAAAAAAGACACCTAACATTGATAAAAAAATTACTATAAAAGGAGACAAGAGGTACTAACTTATACATTTTCTTCATTGCAGAATCTTTGACTCAGACACAATGAATCACACAATCAGTGTCTGTGTGTGTGCATGGGGTTCCCAAAAGCATTAGGTGCAATAGATTTACTCAGAATATAATTAACTCATGCGGAGAGTACTCAACTGGCCACAGAGAACAGCAGCTCTGGTCACTCTCAGTAAATCAATAAATAAAAATGAGCATATTCATTTGTGTCATGCTGCATAGGTGTGTAGAGTTACCATTTGCCTTTTTGTCTGATTGTTCTCTTTCTTCAAAAAAGTCATTTGTCATTCTGTGAGCCCAGCTCTTGACTATCATTAGGAACTGTGAGCAGCAAGACCACTTTCAGACTGACCTCTTGTCAGGATGGGGCTTAGTGTGATAGTGAAGCTTATCAGCATTCCCTTTCCCCACATCCCCAGGAATAATGTTTGAATCCATCAGCAACCCCAGCCTGGTACTGTTCTGCCACTGCACTGCAGCTGCTACCGTGCGAGGTATGATATTCTAACGAATTAAGATACTACTTCAAATATTGCTTCTCTTGTAAATTCAATCCCAAAACATCTTTGTTTTAATTTTTTATTTTTAATCAGGGATTCTCATCTCTCTTACGTGAAACCACTTTTCTTTTTTTTTTTTTTTTTTTTTTTTTTTTTTTTGCCCATTCTTACAATTTTTTTTTTTTTTTTTTTTTTTTTTTCTAAGGATTTTCTTTTTTTTTTTTTTTTAATTTTTTTTTTTTTTTTTTTTTTTTTTTTTTTTTTATCTAGTGCCACAGCTCACAGAGAGATTGCTCTGTTTCTCCTTTAGTCTTCAGGAAGTACACAAAAACAGTGGGTCTTCAGTTCCTCTGCTGAGAGTTACTGAAGGAAAGACAGGGGAAGGGAGAAGAGAAGCAGAGAGCACAGTAATTAACATTAACTGCAGGCACATATGAATAATCTTATTTGTATAATAGCATTTAACCAAGAGAAGCACCCTCATAACAATGGGTGGTTTGAGGGAATGTTGTGGCAAATGTAAGGAGCTGCTGTTGGTGGATAATGATGTGCTTCTGCAAAAAGGTTCTCTTCATGATTCATGCATCACAGTTGCAAAAATAACAGTAAGGTGGAAAAAAATAGCTCCTGGGTACAACTACCAGACTGCAGCTGAACATAGCTAGCACTTTTATGAATATTACAAGGACACAGACATCAGCAGTATATTTTCTATGTATCACAGTCTTAAAATTGTTCATAGGACTAAATGAAACTAACTGCAAGCCATGTTTCACTATCTGTATCCTCCTCTAGTACCCAGACCATATGAAAATCACCAAAATAGTGTTTTAAATGGTTAAGCCTCTGGATATTTTTGTGTGAATTACCCTTTAGTGCTACCTCTTCCAATAAAAAATGTAAACAAAAGAAAATTGTCCCAAACTTTTTTTCCAAAGGCCAGAGAAACAGACAGCTTTTATTCCAAGTGCTTGCACTGCTGTTCATATGCAGCCTACAGGAAATCAGGTCTGTGAGGGTCACATCCTTAAGTCATTTTTTTGTGGCCATCTAATGGTATACGCAAGTCATTTTTCCATGCTGGTCCTACAGAGCATTAGGAATGTTCTGTCATACAAGCTGAGGCTCCAGTTCTACAGAGACATGTGTGATATGCTAAATTTAACCCCCTCCAAGTCTTTGTGGCTTCAATGAGATTATTTATGTGAGCAGAATAGTTATGATTCACCAGTTGTGATTTAACATGGTAGGCAGCTAAACACCACACAGCTACTTGCTCACTCCCCACAGCGGTATAGGGGAAAGAATCAGAAAAAAGGTAATACCTGTATGGGATAAGATAAAGACAGTTTTATAGGATAGAAAAAGAAGGGAAAATAATAAAAATTGTAAAAGAATATACAAAACAAGGGATTCACAATGCAATTGCTCATCACCCACCAACACCCAACCAGTTCCTCAGCAGCAGCCACTAACCCTGTCAACTCCCCCCAGTTTTGTTGTTCAACATGATGTCCTGCAGTCTGGGATATCCCTTTGATCATTTGGGGTCAGCTGTCCCAGCTATGTCCCCTCCAAGCTCCTTTTACACTCCCCGCTCCCCAGCTTCCTCACTGGTAGGGCAGTGAAAAAGTCCTTGACAGTAGGACAGTAGGACAGACTGAAAAGTCCTTGACTGTGTAAGTCCTACCTAACAACAACTAAAACATCAATATGTTATCAACATCATTCCAATCCTATATCAAAAATGGAGCTCCATACCTACTGAGAAGCTACTGGGAAGAAAATTAACTCTATCCCAGTTGAAACCAGGACAGCAAACCAGGACAGCCAGCTATAAAAATAAACATAGTTAATTATGACTATTGTGAGTTACTCTTATTTATGTATTTGTTAAGCATCTACAATTTGCTTGGCACTAATCATCACCAGATGCATTAAAAAAATGTGAGGTTTAAATATAGGTGCCATTAAGTCAAAGGCAAAATTATCTTAAGCTCCAGTGGAGTCACTGTTTCAGTCTTGCAATATCTGCAATTAAGTGCCATGGAAAATATAACTATACTTGATCAAATAAGGGAAAATAAAAAGATTTTTGTCAAATGTCAAATGAAAATGTCAAAAGTTACCCACAATTGAATCTAACATTGTTTTTATTCTTGGAGGTTACATGCTTCATTTAAACACTTTCATGAACCTTGTGATGTTCTGATGTAATAGACCGGGATCTTTTGTGTATTTCTGGACCTAAGTGCACAACCAGAGTGCATACTCAGATGCACAAGATGTTTATATGTTATCTAGAACAGGAATAGGAGTGTGAAAATAAGACAATACCTTCACAGAAGAAAACGGCATGATTTCATGTGTTTCACTGTGAACAATATTGGCTGTTCTGCAGGAAGAGAGAATTTCCAGCTGATGTGGCTGGCAGTAGCAGACATGCTTTGGGGCATACATTCCCTTCACTGCCTCTGATGAAGTAATAGCAAATTCCAGAGGTTAGAATCAATGACATTGATGGAAATAATGCAGGCCTGTAGCAAACTAAACTCTTCCAGCTTCTAGTTCCACCCTCTCTTCTGATCCACAGATACATTGTTCATCCCTACACTGCACAACAGTACCCCCAAATACACAGGCATGTATTTCCAAATCAACTCATGGCAATACTGAAAATTAATTCTGCAAAACACTGTACAACACAGCTATATAATCCCAATGGTTGATTGCAAAAGAGGAGCAGGAATATGTGACTTGGACAGGAGCTGGAGATAGGCTTGACTCTTTCAACACAGCACAGTTGCAGATTGGCTTGAACAGATCATGAAACTGTATTCTACAATGATAATGGATCTAAAGAACAATGTCTCTATAGAGAACAGGGCTTTTTGCAGACTGTCAAGCTAAGAATTTGAGCTTTCAGACTCCCCTTGTGACTGCTTTCTGTGAGTTTCCCTGGAAGAGCATGACAGAGGGGTCAGGGATGGCGGTGATGCTGTCTGAAACATTCACATACAACTGGATACAGATGTCCTTTATGCACTGAGAAATCACTCTGATAGTCACAAGAACGCCTGTTCAGTTTTCAACCATATAGGGTGACAGCACTTGGGGCAAGGCTTGATTCTACCAGATATTTATACTAGAAATTATGATGATGATGATTTTAGATATTTTAGAGAAGGTCATTTAAATGTAGATGGTTTAGAAAGACAATTTGTGCTAATATTATTTTGAAAATATAACCTTCTTCCAGTGTAAATTAAAATGGATGAATTATTTTCTGTGTAGATTTCAGCATTATGTGCTGTTATATTATCCACAGGTATGTACAGTTGTTGACAGCTTTCTTTCCTAGCAATAAGCTTATACGATGACATAAGCATCTTGTGCTAAATTAAAGTATATTTCACAAGAGGAGTAACCCCCTGCTAAGAAGGTGTTCTTATTTTGTCTTAGTAAATTGGGTGTTGTGACTGTTTTTAAAAAGAGATGCAGCATTATCTGAAAGTTCAATTAATCACCAGAAAGCACGGGTTTTCTTTAGAGAACTGTTAGCTTTCTGGCAGTAAGGGTTTTGATCAGTGGATTTTTTGAAAATGTTAATTGCATATGACAAGTTAGATTTTTTGTATTTATTGTGGAGTCCAGTAGTCTAATGTTGATGGCACACTAGTGGTATCTACTGAATTCTTGATGAAATTAAGTCTTAAAACTCATTTTGGAGTTCAGATGTATTATAAGAGCAGCAGAATTTTGGTAACACAACTATGTAAAAGGATCTGGTTTAAGTAAGCGGATCACTGAAGAGATACATGACAGAATGTGGACTGCTTTGAATCAGTTCATCCCCCATTCTGTATTGGTATTGGTGTTGGGGATTGACCCAACTCAGGTTCAGGACATTGAACCTGGCCTTGTTGAACTTTACATTCTCATGGGCCCACTCCTCAAGCCTGATAAGGTTCCTCTGGATGACATTTCTTCCCTCTAACATATTTCGTGTCATCTGCAAACTTGCTGAGGATAAACTCAATCCCACTGTCTATGCAGTTGATAAAGATATTAAATAGTACTGGTTGCATTAGAGACCTTTGAGGAACACCATTCATTACTGCTTTTCACTCCTACATTAAGCCATTGACTGTAATTCTGGTTGTGGCCATGCAGTCAGTTCCTTATCCATCTAACAGTCCATCCATCAAACCCATATCTCCCTAATTTAGAGGTAAAAATGTTGTGGGGGACTGTGTCTATGAAGTCTATGTAGATATCTACATAGAAGTCTATGTAGATGACATCTGTAGAAGTAGATGTAGATGACTTCCCTCGTCTGCTGACACAATCACTCCACCATAGAAGGCCACTAGATTAGTCAGGACCTCTATGGGCCAGGATGTGTTCATGAATTTTCATGTTTATGTGTGGATATCAGAATTATATATGATAGACTGTCCTAGTTCTACTTCTTTATGAAATTTGAGGATCATGTAAAAAGTTCATATGGTGGGAGTGTGAGAGAAGATTATAATTGACTCATACAAAAGGGCTTTGCTGACCTCAGCAAGAACAATAATAAGACAAGCCAAATGTTTACTCTGTTTTGATTTACTTTTCCTCCATGTTTTAAAGGTTGCCAAAAAGAAAAAAAAATAGACTGTTATAGAATTAAAGACTATTACATAAGCAGAAGGAAACTGTTAACTCAATGTGTGAACTCAATTATGGCAATGCATAACTCCTGCATATTTGGAATTTTTGCAACTTGCCTTGTATTGCAACTTCCTGGATGGAAATGGTCTTAATTCTGGATGGAAATGGTCTTAATTCTGGATGGAATAGTAAGAATTCAGTTAACAATGCTTCACACAGCATGAGTTAACTAAGAGCTACTGGTTTCAAACTTGAAATTCAAAAGCTGATCATACCTAGAATAATTATGACAGGAGAGATAAAGGCACACCTTTGACACCAAGAGAAGATTTTTTTCAGTTTTGCAGTTCTGTATTCCAGTATTTTTCTCTGTTTTCAGTGGAAGAAATGGCTTCCCTGTTTTAATTATTACTTTGTTGAAAAACCAAACTATTGACAGATATCTGGCAGGGAAAATTTTCATTGCAAACAGGTAAAGCTGCAAAATTTTAAGCAGTTTATGATTTTAATCCACAATGTTTGGGACTGATGGTAGGCATCACAATCTATTTTACAGTACATGAGCAAGTGATCTTGCAATTAATTTTAGAAGGCTAAGCTTCAAAATAATCTTAAAATTATGACTTGTGCTATTAGACTGGATAACACATTGCCACAAGGAATTGTTAAACTCAAACCTCAGTTAGATTCAGAGAAAAATGTACTTTTCTGATTCCAGTAACACAGCTGCTTAACATTTAAAATTAATTTTATAATTAATTTTGTCCTTTCTTTTTAAATCAGGGATTGAAAGATTCAGGACTTGAACTTTTCAGGATAGGGTCTAATATATAACATATTTTATACCTGCCTTTCTGTATTGCTACTGATTACTGTCAAAACCAGATTACAGGATAAAAAGGATGTGGCATCTCACCCCTTAATTGCTCTGTAGAATAATTCCATGGTGTGAAGTACTGGTCCAGACAAAAAAGGGCAGCAGAATACAAATGAATTTGGTATCTGAACTTTGGTGAAAGTTTCGGGTAAGGACCCAGAATTGCTGACTTTATTTAGATGTACTCAACTGTCATGCTCGGAGCAGCTGCACATAGCTACCTTGTTTGTGAAGAACTTTAGTTCTTACTTCTTACTATATTTTATTTACTTTGAGAGTTCAGTATTTCTATAAACATTAAGAGCTTGTACATAATACTCATATTAAGAAAAATAATCCCAGATAGATATTTTGTGAATTTCTTTGCAGGATGTGTCTCATATGGTGCCATTCTCATAACAGCTTGTGGAAGGTGGCTCACTGCAGTATGATTTGTCTGTAGGACTTGTGATTCAATTAGAAATGGGTTTTTAGAAGTCAATGAAAAACTGTGAATAAGGACAGAACATGTAATATGGGACTTTTTGTGTAAGTTGTGTGCAAACATATTAGCACTGAAGATACAATTACTATACTTTTCTATTTTATTTGTTAAGTAGAAAAACAAGTATATTCTTGAAATTGGTATATTTGTTTAATTTTGCTAATCTGACTCAAGGTAAGACTACACTGGAGCAGGTACACACCAAAGGGACTGTAGTCTTTGTATAAGTCCATGATGGGGCAGGTGCAAAAGGAGAAATTCATTGCAATGTTAAACTCTATGACCTCAGGTGTGGAGATTGCAATGAATATACTTTTAAAATGTTGTAACTTATGATTCAAATTCATAGGATTAAAGAATCACAGAATCACAGAATCACAGAATCACAGAATGGTTTGGGTTGGACAGGACCTTAAGATCACCTACTTCCAATCCCCCTGCCATGGGCATGGACACCTCATCCTGCACCATGTTGTGCAAGTTGCATTAAGTTGCAGAAATCACCTAAATAAATGGAGGATGAACCTTACAAGAAACAGTTCAAGTACAGCCATGACCTGATCTGAGCTGGATCTTGTGCCCAATGACTTCATGCAATCCACCACCTGTCCTGCCCTGAATAATCACCATCAGAGACGGAGCACAAGTTGTGGACTAAATGAACCCAGTGGACATATTGTGGGCATTTTAGAGAGGTTCTTCACAGATTAAAGAAATTACATCTGTGTATTGTAAGTGTGAGGAAAGTATCGCAAAGGATGAGAAGGGGGATAGTGGTTAATAAGCAGCTATTGGAGAGCAATGAGCTCTCCAATATTGGAGAGCAAATTGGACCTGAGCATAATGTAAATAGTATGGAATAAGGAATGGAGAATGTATTGGGTTTTGCTGGGATAGAATAAACTTTTCTTCACAGTGGCTTTTATAGGGTTGTGGTTTATGTTTGTGCTGAAAATAATGCTGATAACATGAGGATGTTTTAGTTACTGCTGAGCAGTGCTCACACAGAGTCAAGGCCTTTTCTGCTCCTCACACTGTCACAACAGCTAGTAGGCTGGAGGTGCACAAGAAATTGGGACGGGACATAGTCAGGACAGCTGACCCCAACTGACCCAAGGAATATCCCACACTACATGATGTGCTCAACAATAAAGATGGGGAAAGATGGATGAAAGATGGGACACTCGGAGTGCTTGCATTTGTCTTCCCAAGTCACCATTACAGGTGAAAGACAGAGTCCTGATTTCCTTGAGATGATTGAATATCTGCCTGCCAATGGGAAGTAATGAATGACTTCTTTATTTTGCTTTGCTTGTGTGTGCAGCTTTTGTTTTACCTGTTAAACTGTCTTTATCTCAGCCCACAAATTTTCACACTCCTGAAAACGAGAAAGCAGATGGGTGGTGATCACTGCTAGAAGGGGTTAAACTATGACACTGCACTAGAATGTTAATTCCCACTCTTGGTTTTGTGAGCAGTACTGGCTCTAAGTTGTGCAGCTGTTGTGGTAAAAAATGTGTGAAATTTTGTCATTAATCCTTGTTCCATGAATGGCTTTAAAAATAACGGACTGAAGCTGTAACTTTTCGTCATTAAATGAATGAGGATTATTAAGTTTAGGCTTAATATGCTGAAGCACAGGCCAGTTGCATGACTTGGAGCTTCTGTGGGCATTCCATGATTCTTCTGCAGGCACAAGTAGTCATAGATGATCCAGCCCTGAGATTAGAAATACTTTGCAAGTATTTCTCAAGGGAAGGTGCAAAACTTGTTAAGAAGATAGAGGAATGCTTCAAAATTGAGCTGCCTCACAAAAAATATTCAGATGACATCAAGAAATTGAAGAATGTTGATTTGGACTAAGAGCTTCTTTTTTAATTTATTTTCATGTTTTACTGACAGAGTTCTAAGAACAACAAAGAGATTCACATTTTGCTGAAGAGAAATATAACTATTATAGAATTGGAAAATTCCAGTAAAACATTCTTTAACATCTTCACCCAAAGGGCAATTTCTTCCCAAGGAGATTTACTCCCTCTTACACTCACACATAGTCATACCCAATATGATTTCTATCCATTGTGGATTCTGTAATATTAATAACTGTAATTACATTGTGCCTTCTGACCCCAGTTTAACATAACACATTTGAGTTCATGTACTAAGTAAAATGTTTAATCACAACCATGCTGAGGGGAGGAGCAGGTGTTCTCAATATCTCACCTCCAAATGTTTGCCCTATGGCTGGTTTTTTCTTACACACCCATTTATTATAAAGCTGATGGAACTCACTGTACTGCCTCTCTGAGCTTCTTAAGTAGCACCTCCGGCATCAGCTTTATTAAAAAATAAAATCAAATGTACAAGAAATAGGGCAGGTGGATGGTCATAAGGACTTGGTTCTATTTAGATTACACAGCTCCTTAGGTATTAAAGGTCTTTTCTAATTTAAGTGACTGTTTCTACAATTCTATGTCCTCACGTTTAGCAATGAGCATTTGGTACCTGCAAGTATATAATCATCTCAGTTCATGTCATCAGTTGGCTTAACAGCTAATGCTTAAATCATGGTTCTTGATGGATTAACAAGAGAATGCTTTTTTCTTCTGACTAAATACAAAGGATAGGGATCCAGGGTTCTTTTTTTTCTAAGGGTTTTTAAGGCTGCTTCATTCCTGAACCTGCAAGGGCTAGTCAAGGGATTTCATGTAATAATGTGAGAAATGTACTTGGTACAAAACTTTTGTCACTCTGTGCAGAAAGGCAAAACACAGGTCTCTTTCTTTTTAGCAAAGAATCACTCAGCATAAAATAAACTGAAATCTCATTCTGCATCTTCAAGGTTCAAAATAATGAAAGTGAAACCCTTGAGAAGTTATTAAAACCTAATGGAGGTAGATGGTTATTATGCAAAACTGACATCTTGATGGGAATACCTAGAAATTGCTACCACTTGTATGTTTGTAATGCACTTAGAGCTTTCCCAGGGCCAACTTATGTTTTAAGGCCAGAAATAACTGCTATCCTTGCTACCTCTGACCCCCAACAGAACAAAGACTGGAGAATATTGCTTGGTAATACCTGAATAAAGGCTATAACTCCTGGTTGAGATAGAGCAGTTGTCCTTTAGAAAGCTATCTAGTCTTTATTTGGAGACCTTAAGTGATGAGAAATATATGAAATGCCTAGAAAATTAACATTTGCAAGAAGTTCCTTTCATAAAAAAATTAGTTTTAATTCAAGCTACTAAATTATATGTTGTCTGTTAGGATGAAGAGCCCTCATCACTCGAAAACAATCACTCAAAGGCAACATTTGTACACTGAGCAAGTAACCTTTTTGCCCTCCCTTGGATACACTAAAGAAATCAAACTTCTTTACCCTCTGGCTGAAAACATGGTTTTGTTTTTGTTTTTGTTTTTGTTTTTGTTTTTTTTTTAAATGAATGTGACTGGTTCATAAACTCTTGTCAGTCTTTTCTAATATCCTTTTTAGCACAGACACCAGAACTGACAGTGAATCTCTCATTAATGCCAAGGACAGCCACACCACTAGCACTTCAGAATTTTCCTTGTTTCCACTTCAGAATTTCCCACGGGTCCTTTCCACTTAATAGTGCTGGAAATGGGTGCACAATTGGTTGACTATTGTGACCCTGAATCGTCTTCAGTGTTACCAACTGCTAAAATAGAATCTCGACATATAAATGTGACTCATTTCCATGTAGTTGAATATATTAAAATGTGAGTTGCTAAGTACTATTTATAATGATTCTCAGATCACTCTGTAGAACTGGCCTGCTGTTAGCATTATTTACAGTTCCCCAGATTTTTTTCTTCAATTGCTAATTGTCTATTTGTTTAACTTAGCATCAATGACCCATTAGTTACCTCTGAGATTATTCCATGCATGACCCATCTGTTCTCACCAAAAAAAGTTATATTCATCTTATTTCTTTTTCTTTCTTAAGTTCATCCCCTACTTCTATTAATATTCCTTTGTGCAATCTGAAGTCTTTCTTCTTTCACTCCAGGAAGCCAGTCTCCAGTGCTATGCCTGGCAAAGGAAGTGATTGCAATGTGTGGGGAAATCTGCTTTGTTTATTTTTAACCTGCTTTTTTTCCTCTGCAGCTGTTCTAACTGATTTGGGAATGACCGTCAGGGAGTCAGCAAGCACCCTCTATCCCTATCCATCATAACTTGGCCCCTATTTTATTCTGTCTCATCAAGCCCACTAAAGCATTTTTCAAAGGATATGGCTTTTTATTTCCAGTATTTTCCACATGGCAGTGCAGTAACAAGGCTGGCACAAAACCCACTGCAGGGAATGAAACTTGTCCTAAACCCAGCTAAATGACTTTCACAGCCCCAAGCTTAGCCAAAAATTTATTGTGAATTCTCTCTGTTATTCCATTGTCCACTCAGTTTACTGCAGCCCCTGTGTTAGAAGAGCTCTTTTCCCTCACAAGGGAAAACAGCACAGACTATGAGAGATGCTGCTTTGTATAGCACAACAGGAGTACTTGGAGATGTTCCATTTCTGTCTCTAGGATAACGCTCTTTGTTCTAGCCAAGCAAAGCATCCTCTTACTAGAAGTTAGTCACAAATGCATCTTTAAACATTACACATGGACTACTGAGAAATAGTTGACCATGTGTCGACGCTCACATTGCAGCATCCTTCTCATAAGCCAGTGCTCACATACTTGGCTAAGCTGATGTGCTGATACTGCACTTGAGCTAGAGGCATCCTTGACTCCCCTCCTCTGCTGTATTCACAGCATACATTGTGTACAAAAGACAGTCTCCACGAAAAACAGTTGGGAGATCTTTTCCTCTTCCAGAAGGAATTGAAAAACGCACCTGAGAGAATCATGACCTGCACGCTAATCTATTTGTGCCTGGCTTAGAGCAAAGATTTTGATTCCAAATTATGACAGGTATTTGTAGGAGTTTTCTATATACCTTATTAGGAAAGGGTTAGTGCTCATATCCTCAGTCCTAGGAGAAAGCTCACACTCTCGGTTGTAGCAGAGCATATCCCTAATCCTCTGACAGGACTGGCCTTCCAAGCAGCAAAAGATCCACAACAAGTGGAAAGTGCCAGAAATGAGCAGCAGAAAAGGCTAATGCTCAAGCCTAGGAGTCTGTAATGATAGAAGTAATCCAGATATCTGCTCTCTGCTGCAGGGGGTGCTGATAGAATTATAGAATAGTTAGGGTTCGAAAGGACCTTAAGGTCATCTAGTTCCAACCCCCCTGCCATAAACAGGGATACCTCACACTAAACAAGGCCACCCACGGCTTCATCCAATCTGGACTTAAACACTGCCAGGGATGGAACATTCACAACCTCCCTAGGCAACCCATTCCAGTGCCTCACCACCCTAACAAGAAAGAATTTCTTCCTTATAT
>JBAFWW010015184.1:14874-34475 GCA_036873685.1 Agapornis canus
CCCATTACCCCTTGTCCTGTCACTACAGTCCCTAATGAAGAGTCCTTTCCCAGCAACCCTATAGGCCGCCTTCAGATACTGCAAGGCTGCTATGAGATCTCCATGCAGCCCTGTGGTGATGGCTTTTCTGTGTAAAATGCAGAAACAATGATGTAAAACAGTAATTTTGGAAACACTGATCTGCTTTCTGTAGATGCTGTAGGAATCTTCCCTCAAAGCAAGGTTTTGAACTAGAGGAGATCTAAATGGCTGCCTAAAACCCCTACTTGGGGTTTTCAAGCACTGGAAAGAAGAATTTTACTGTTCTGTGTTAAATATTTCTCTTTGTTAGCAGTAAAGTGACGTTCATTGAGTATGCAGAATTTCTATTGCTGTTTTTAGCTGGTTTAACTTTTTTACGTAATTGAGAACTCTGGATGATGCTCTGGGACCTTGGGATGCTTAGAAGGTGAGCATTATAGCATCAGCATGGTGGGGGGTGCCCAAATCCCGCACTGACTCCAACCTCAACTAAAGGAGGAGAAAAGCAGGTCAAGAAGGGGTAGTGGATCTGCCTCAAACTGGGGAAAATTATGATTATGAAGGGGAAGTCCCTTCAGCTGGAATGCATTAGGGCAGGATGATGTAAGGATGAGACTGAAACAGATTTTTTCCCAAAGAAGGAGTTGAAACACAGAAGGGGGAAAAAAAAAGTAAGAATGTTTTTTTATTGTGAGAAATCTTTAGCAGTCACTCAGGCGCAGTAAGGGCCTAGGTAAGAGCATCTCTCATGATCATTTCTTCTTCTGAGTCACAGAATGGCTCCTGACAAAAAAAAATATTTTTTCCTCAGTCTGAGGTTGTCCAGGGGTCAAAGTCTTTCCTGTCTCCATAGTCCTTAAATGGTTTGCTGCTTGCTCTCTTTTCACTCTTTTTGTTTATCCCTAACGAAGACATCTGGCCCAGCTTTCACAAGGCTGCTCAATACCTCACTGAGTAGGGCCTCAGACTCCCTTATTCATGTCAAGATTTTTCATGAGACACCATTTATAGGGGTTTTCCACTTGTAAAAACTACTGAAGCTTGGAAACAATAACTGGTTTTTTTAATTTTTTTTGTTATCATAATAAAAATAGCAGACCACAACAATAACTACACTCTTCTACAGTAATTAAATTAAAAAAAAACCAGTAATGTTCAGATTCAAACATGGAAAAAGGGGGAATGTAAAGCTAGGGTTGAATATTCTTAAGTCCAGATGAGCTGACCACATCTTAGTTAATCCTTTGTGTTGTGGAACCAGAACATTTTTCGAAACGTCTCCAACTTCGAACTGGAAGCTTATCTGAATTTCCAGGATTTTTACATTCTCAAAATGGTGCATGGTATTTTAACCTTAAGCCAGCTATGGCTTTATTAAACCTCTGAGAGTATCGGGTTTCTCTGCCATAGCAGTTTCCTATCAAACCTCCGCCTTCCAAAAACCTCCATCATCTCTGTTGCCACTGGCTGTATTTGTAGTAGTAAATAAAACCTCCTGGGGTTGCTCTACTGGCCCTAAGGACAAATGGTACTGACAGGCTCATGTCTGTGCAGCTTAACTTTCTTAACCCCTCCTCAAACTGTCCACAGAGAGCATTTCCTGATCTGAGCTGCCCCCCGATTGTCCTCATGATAGCACTAATTGCCTGAGACCAAAACTGTGCCAAATTTCACAGTATGAATGGTTGCATTCATACTGTGCTCAGGCCCATGCACTGACTTTGTTTAGTTTATTAGTTTAGTTATTACCATTGTGGCCACATCCAGTTCTCCAGAGGCTGTTCATTGACTTCAAGCAAGGTTAGGTTTATATACTTAACATTGGAGGTGAAGTCCAATGAACTACAGTCCTACAGTCTCTTTTCAAAAAAAGTTCACAAACAAACAAAAAACCCCAAACCTCTGCCTGAATATGTAAGGGTTTGGGTTTGTTTGTTTGTTTGTTTGTTTGTTTTGGTTTGGTTTTTTTTTTTAACTTTTTGTCATTTTGTTTTAATATTTTAAAATTTAAATACTAGAAATTAGTTGAAAAGAAGAACCCAACCATTCTAAAAAAACCACATTAATAAAAATGATAAATTACAAGTGCTACATAAGGAGTTCATAGTTTTGAAAACAGGGGAAAAATAATACCTACTATATGAAATGATAACAAACGAACAAACCTAAAGGTGTATATTTAGTCACTGATAAAACCTTTGACCACTCCAAACTGAGTCACTGTATGTTCCATTGGTTAAAAAAATATTCAAATTGTCACATAGGAATGACAGAGGAACTACATTCAGTCTCACCAAAAATTACTTTTTTGGGCAGTGATTGTTGCCAGATGCTGAAAATGCCCTTTCATCTTCATTCATCCCCAGAACTGGCTTCAGCAGTGATAAACAACTGCTAAATCAGGAGATGGACAACCCCAGGTGGACAGAGGACAGTTTGTATCATGAAAGCAGAGGCTTGATACACCCAAAATTGCTGATTTTGCTTTTAAAAATATCTAGGAATTCCTTCCCCAGCCTACAAACAAAATCAGAATCCCATATGTAATTATTTCTTCTGTTTAAACAAATGTTGCTAAGAGATTATTTTTTCTTTTTACTTTTATTATCTTTCTGTTTTACAGCTCCATCAATGGTATTTCCAAAAAGAATTAAAAATTTGGTAGCTACCTTGCTATATATGGATGGTGTTATTTGATCTCCTAAAATGTTTGGAGAAGTCAATTTTCCATATTGTGGGGCTAGTGTTTAATTGGTAGGTCACAGTATAAGAAGCAGAAGAAGAAATGCTGATACTACTGATACCCTCTGCTTTGCAAAGCATTGTGGCTGTGAGCATGTGTGAGTCTCATTTCAGATACCAATAGCTTGCTCAGCATTTATTTTGGCAGTGCCAGTTTTTCCTGAAAGGTATCTTAGCTCTTAATTTTGAAGACTTTTCTGCAGTCAGATGCTCCTGGTCTAGAGAAACTGGTGATTTTTTTATCACAGCTCATTTTCAGGTCAGTAATAGACAAACATCCATCAAACCTCTATGTTGACAGCACAACAGCCCAGTGGTCAGGACAGGTGCTGAATGGTCAGGACAGGTGCTAAGTGGTCAGGACGGATCTGGCCCCTTGTCTGTGGTCTCTAACCCAAAGTGAAGGTGATGGAAAGAGGGTGTGAGACTTTCCTGTCCTGAAGCACATCATACCTTAGGTATTTTGGATCAGAGTGAAGGCTGAAAGTGTTCCTGAAACCCATGTACCTCACTTCCCAGGCACTGCTTTAATTATTGTTAGGCTACTTGGCTTTGTAAACCTGCTCTGGGAATCCTTTGCAGCTGCTTTTGCAGAGATGGTGTGAGAACACATCTGCTACACTAGATGCTATATAATTCTCCTTGGCTTCTCAATTTATGAAGCACAGACCTGAAGTGACACAGTTACAGAATATTTCTGTTGGGCTGTGCCCTTGAAAAAAGATGCAAAACTCACTAGAATATAGCAGATGAAATGAACAAGTAATAACCATTAAATAAATGCTGCTTTGAAGAATGAAAATGCTGCAGAACACTAGCGAGAACTTTGACAGTCACATGAAAATTCAGAGTTAATGATATGGTTATTAAAAGCCAGGCCATATTTTCCATTCGTTTTTATTTGTGAGGTCTCCTTGAAATGACTTATAAAACTTGGAAACCTAGGCAGCTTTTCTCTTGGGATTATAAAATTATAGCAGCTGATACTGGTAAAATAGGTTATATGGAGCCTTAGAAATGACTGCTTGATTTGTCCACTATTTATTGCCTGAGTAATGTACAGAAACAGTAAAGCAGAAAAGCACAACTTTCCATCTGTGCTACATTATGCCATACATAAGAACTATTTTTCATTTGTAATGGTGGTAGCCCTGTAGGTTTTCTTGCTTTGATATCCTATGCTACCACACATGATATGATAGAGTATAAACAGACTGACTATAAATCTGAAGCCTTCCAGTTTTGAAAGCTGAAACATTCCAGCACTCACTTCCCTCCTAACAGGCCTCCTAAAGTGTAGCCTGGGTCAGGTGTTTGGATTTGTTTAAGTGGAGAGCAAAGGTTGTTGCATCAGAAACCTGAAGCCAACTAAGAAAATAGAAAAAAAAAATCACCAAAACCAAGCGAGCAAAAAAAAGTGTCCACATTTATTACACAAGATTCACAGCCTAGAAGCTTTTTAGAACACAAGGAAAGAGTCTGCTGATTTAAACAGACAACTTTGAAGCATCAAGTTCCCTTTATTCTCTGAAGTTCTGCTCATAAGTTTGCATGGCTGAAATGTCACCAAAGTGTGAGCCTGAGTGACATGGGAGGAACACTATTCTCCTTCATTTCTACCCATTTTTAACCAGAGAGAGAGAGCAGCAGATTAAAACAGATGGGCTAGTAGCCTTAAAATGGATCAAAGTTGTAGTTTAGAAGGGGAGGTCAGTTTATGTGTTTTGCTATTCCATGTTTTTATTTTCTAAGAAGGTAACTGACTTTTGGAACATCACAGCTTTTATGAATTAGACATCTTTCATTATTTGTATATTTAATTCAACTTTTCTGACTTGAACCTTGTATAAGTTGATATAAGTACAAATTTGTAAGCATTTTCTAGTTCTAAGCAACACTTTGCAGCTCAATAAAACCCTTCTGACTGCAGTGAGGAAGTTCAGAGCATAAGTGCCCAGTATTCTGAACAAAATTTTCTATACATATAGATAGGAATCCACAGCTCTGGAGCTTAAATTAAGAAAAAGAAAGGAAGTAAAAGGTTAAAATGCTGTAGTGAGACATTTTTTCAGCAGAAACAAATAAACAGCAATAAATCACACTAGAAAGGAGAGGGCAGGTATCCTCATAGCCCAATAACCTTCCTGCATTTTTTAGCAATGTCTCATGTTTTTTTTTGATCCAGGGTGCACAACAGAGCCCTCTGCACACCTCTGCATGGGGAGAGGCTTTGCCTTTCAAAGCAATATCTGTAGGTTCTTCATAAAGAGAAAAAAAGAATTATCTTTCTGAGTCAGATAGAGTATGTCAGTGTTTTCATGACCTCTGATTTCAAAGGCTGTCTTTGGTCCATTGCTTGCACATGACTTAATGACGGGAGGAGGGAAATTTCCAGATTCATCTGCTGACATTATGCACGGTTAGTTGGATGTGTTTCAATGCACATGTCTGTGCTGACTGCTTGGGTGCTTCAGAAATGGCCAGGACCCCTCTTTCCTCAGCAAGGCTGTAGGTACAGCTGAAGCCTGCCTGCAGGAACAAGCAGGACCAGCCTGAACAGAGCTGGGATCCTGCCAGGTGTGGTGAGACAGACCATCCTTGGTGAATGTCCTTGGATGCATGTGGAGGGCACAGAGGCCTCAGAGCCTTCCAGCCCCTCCAATGCCAATCTACAGAGGGATCTGGACCCAGCACTTCCTACTTTTGTGGAAGTGAGGAGGAAAATGAGTGAAAGCTCTTAATGATCAGGAGAATTACACTCCTGTATGTCCATTCACTGCTGACATCAAACTTCACAGCTTGTACGGATGTAATTCCAGGACACATTGCCATTGTCTTAGGAAACGCATTAAAACACTCCAAAGCCAAACAGTATCATAACCATATTTTATAGCTAATCTTTTCCCTAGAAATCCTAGACATACCTTTTTGTCTTCATTATTTGAAACTTGCAGTAGCTGTTACACATGATGCAGCACTGGAATGACCCTCTAACTTTACTCATCAGCTTTTACTTCAACAACCTTGTCAGAAACAGAATTTTTCTCCTCAAATTTCTCTTGCCCTGCAGCTTGCTCAGCTGGGACTATGATGGTATTGCAAGCCTGGCAGACAATAAGGATAGGCATTAGTTACTTAGTCTTGTTATGTTCACCTCATAATAAATTGTCTTATGAACTGTCCCCACCTTGACAGACCTTGTTAAAATCAGTGTTCTCTCAAAACACAGAAAGTATTTGTGATAAACAAACAGGACTAGCTGGGACTCAGTAATCCCTTTCTCTAGAACTGCAAAGTAAGCTTTCACATCAGATCTAAATCAGCAATATCTCAACTAACTAACATGTACTTGGTTTATGATATTACTGAAAATAATATATATATATATAAAAATATAATGTGTCATAGGACAAACAGGTGCACTTTTAATTTGGATTTTTAACTGATAATTCAAAATGCAAGATATTCAGAGAGTGATAACTCCAATTAATAAAAAATTATAATCAATTAGTAATCAATGCAATACCATCGGCACAAAAAGGGGTGGCATAATAATAGTTTACATATTTTTCATTCATGAAGTATACATATGCTGTACCCATTAAAGCTGACTTAAGTTACTTAACATTCAATTGTGCATTTTGTGGAGTGAGTCAATAGAGTGACTCACTAGCCCACTACAGTGCCATATGGGAAACTTTCCCTCTCCTGAGCAGATGGAGACTAAGCATGTCACAGACAAAATGTGTTTTGTCTCTGGAGAAAGGATGTTGGCTGCTTTGTTCTTAGGCTTTTAGACATGCCAAGCCTTCTGCTCACATTGGGACTCCTACATTTCGGGGTCTCATGGATATTTCAGCATGTATCTGAAATGCTAAGCTGAAGAAGACAGACAAACCCAGGCTATCCAGAAGTAAATGTCTGATTTAACTGGTAAGAGAAAGCAGAAGAAATCACCACCTTTGCTATCCTTTTAACATATAATCCTCTCTGAAAGAGACAAGTGCTTTCCATTTCCCTGTGGAAGATTTAGATGGAGGGTGATTTAGAAAGCATTATACTCCTGCAGGTGACTGAGGCACAGAAACCCTTTTTTTTATTTCTTCTGGATGTACCTACCTAGAACAACTTTTTCTTTTTTTTTTTTTTTTTTTTTTCTTTCTTTATTTCCCTCTCCTCTTCCCTGAATCCCTTTTTACTCAGCTTTACCACTATACTTTTCCTCACTTTTTTGTGCACATCCTTGGATGAAGGATGACAACGTACCCATGATATTTCCTGAAAATGGCAGAAAGAACTTACTGAGAAGCATTACTATTTCCTTTCTTTTCTTAAAAATATGTAGCCAGGACCACAGACATCTGTCCTAAATTTTGTAAGTTCACAGGGACATAAGCGATAGGCATCATTGGCTCTGACAGTTGTCAATCAGCAAAATGGCCATTCAGCTATGAAAAATGTAAATCATCTTCTGAAAGATTCTGTATACTGCTGCATGCTGATCATATTGAAACTTAAGGCAATCCTTGATTTAAACGCATCCAAAGCTGGATGAGTCTATGTGCAACACTGAGTTTATGTGCCTACACAAGGCCAAGTAGAATACATATATTTTTACATCTCTTTCTTCACTACCTCTGCATAACCTTTCAAGACTGCACTCCAAGGTTCAAGAGTATGCATTTTCTGTTTCTGCAGTATCTACCACGGTGAAGCATAGTCTAATCAGTCTCCTTAGTGTAACCTCTCTATGGCCTTTGTTAGATTCAAACTCAGATGGCTTTGGCTTTTCTGTGCCCACACCTGAATGCTCAGTGTTATCTGTGTTTCTCATGGGTCATATTTGTCCTAGGAGAATACTTCCAACTTCTGTTCACTTCCTTTTTATGCTCAGATTTAGTGAGGAGCATTTTGCTCATCTATGCTGGTCTCCTGTAGTTTTTTGCTTGAACACTCATCAAGATGGATGAATCAGGCTTGGGGAAAGAGATCCTTGAAAGCCAACCAGCTTTTCTGGATCCCTTTTCTATTCTGGTTCACTATTTTCAAGATCTCTCCTGCCAGTATTACCCTGCACTCTCTTACCAGTCCAGTCTACAACCTCTTCAATTAATTGTGGGCCATTCACAACCTTCCTTCATTCTTAGTTTAAATCTTTCCTCCCCAAGTTGTCCAGCCTGTTGACAAAGATCCTTTGCCCCTTGGTACTTGCTCCGCTTGGTCAGGTGGGTGACATCTTTTCCTCAGTCCTCAGAGAGGTTCACAAGGTTGTAAAAGTCAAACCCCAGTTGTCAACACTGGATGTGCAACTGTCTGCTGTCCCACGTGATCCATTCATTTTTCATCAAACCCTTCCCACTCACTAAAAGAATTAAGAAGATACCACCTGGACCCCATGCCCTTGGCCTTCATTCAGCTCAAATATGATGTAGTCATGCTTGCTACGCTCCAGGTTTCCCCTGTCAGTGTCATTAGTGCTCACATGGAATAGAAGCAGGGGGAAAGAGTTTGACGACCAGAAAAGCCTTGGCAACCTCTCCACAGCGTCCTGGATCCAAATGCTTGTCAAGCAGCAAACATCTCTAGACAACAGGTCAGACCAGCAGATGGTGGCCTCCATCCCCTGCAGCAGCGGGTCTCCCACAGCTAATACTTCTGCTTCCTTCATGATTAGGCTCAGATATCATAAATGCTTCATTGGACACAGCTCCCAGCCCTTCATCTGTTACCTGGGCACTGAATCTCCTCTGTAGTTGAAGACTTGCTGATGGGGCAGGAGTTATCTTCCTAATGTGAGAAGTCACAAGATTCCAGCCTTTACCACCATCAAAGTCTTTGGTAAGTACAGACTTGGTCTGCCCATTACCCAGTGCAGAGGTTCAGGCTCTTGAAAAATATTCAGTCACTGTCTTTCTCATCACCTCTGTTGCTGTACTGTCTGCTGACATCCTCCCACAGCTGTTTTACCTGAGTACTTCACAGACCTTTTCCTAGTGCACGCCTCCTACAGGCAAGAAGCCTGCCTTCTCCAGCCCCAGAAATGGGATTCAGTCATCCTTGTAGTCCCAAGCCACAGAATACCATCATTCCTCAGGAGCTCATTCTGAGTTGAGCTCTTTGACACACCAGAGAGACCTGCTCCAGTGGGAGATGAAGGACCATGCTCTGTAGCACTTCACCTTCATAATCTTCACTACACACATACACTGCGAACAGCAGAGCCTCTGACACCCTTCTGTGCCTAAACAATTCTGCATAAACAATTCTATGGGACTCTCCCTAACTCACTGGAAAGGTGCATGGCCCTCCAAACTCAGGAGTCAGCTGGAAAAGAAAACTTAAAGTACTCTCTGATCAAGTAGCTGACTGAGCTTGTTAAAATTTACTAGAGCTTGATAGTGACCTGAGCCCACTGTAGCTACCCTTTCCCAGTGGTACAAGTCACCCCAAAGTTCCTTAAGGGGTTCCTAAAGGAAATTCCCAAAAGATCCAGGAGCAGAAATGAGAAACTGATGCACAAAATGCTGCATCCATTGGTTACCTCTTTTAGCTGTGGCTCCTGAGGCAGGATGTTCAGTGCTGTTCAGGGCTGCAAAGTTCAGCCATTAGACTATTTATTTCTTTTAAATTACTCTGATTTACAACACATCAAGCTTCTGAAAAGGGACCTTCTTCAGTCTGCCTTCAGAAGCTATAGCCATCAGAGCTGACAGCTGTGCTTGAACTGTGTTTCCCAAAGCCCAGACTTCAGTGAGGCTCCATGTAGATTTTTAGTTTTTAATATACTATTGCAATTCCAAGGTTAGAAGTTGTTACCCTATGGTCAGAGGCTGTGGTATCAAGGAAGTTCAGCTAGCATAAGTTGCTTTACCTCCACCAAAGTAAGAGGAAACACAGCAATTCACAATTGTTCAGCATCAGGAGAGTGTGGTTTGTTCACTGTATATGTGAATGGCAGCTTCTGTGATAAGACAGGACCAGACTAAGCCTTCAGAGTTCACTTAAATCACTGTCATACATACATTTGTAACTGGAGAAAATGTCAACTATGGCTAATCAAAATGTGTTTTCAGAAGCTGCCTCATAGCACAAAATACAATTAGTGAGATTACACAGAACAAAATATGAATTTTACTCACAATCTGGTAACAAAAGGTCTAGAATTTGAGAGTCACAGTTGCCTGGGGAGGGGGGGCTTTACAGACAATATGCTTGTTGGTGCTGTATTAACAAAATAGGTCAACTGAAGTCAACTAATTTATAAATTTTTATAGGTAGCCTTTTCAGTTGTAATTTTAATGAAGTATTGAATGTGCAGAAGTATAACACATTGAGGTGCATGAGTTAGTGTTAATACATTTGAAATATTCACATGGACATTATAAAAATCTGTTTGAAAATAATAGACTAAAATGTTATTAAAGCAACAAAAATGGACAGTATCCTGATTATAGAAGGTTTCAATCCATAATTTCCATAAAGCACTAAAATAAGAACTTCCTATAGTTGTCCAGTTACATGTTTGCACTCAAATTACAAGGGCAATGTTCACCAGGCAAGAGAAAATATCTGATTAAGGAATACGTTAGATATAGAAATGAGAAGATGATTGTAAAGCCCTCTCAAATTAAAAGCAATAATCTCATTGGGCACAGAAATAATTTGAGGAACAAAAATCAATATGCAATTTATAAAATGTGGGTCTCAGCACCTTCCATCCTGTCTTTTTATTCTTTTTTATTATTAAATAATTGTGAGATATTATTTCAGCAGCTAGGAGGAACAAAGTGTGGCCACAACTCACTTGTAACATGAACAAGTATATTAAATCTTCCCTGAGAAAACACAATTACTTACCCCACTCCTTCCAACAATTTAAAACCTAGTTTGAGTGAGTTAGGATGATATCTAGCAAATTTGTGATTTATGGAGTTTGGATACTGCTCTTTTTTACTCTGACATTCTTTTTCTTTACTGCTTATTTATTTGGCTCTGATGTACTCTTTTACATTTTGTTTAGTAATGTTTATATTTTTGTTTTTGTTGAATTAACTATTTATGTTAAAATTTTTGGTTTATGTATGGCTGATATGAGTAGATTCAAAGACTGTGATCTTCAGCAAACTCCAATACATGAACTGGCATGTTCAAAAGTGGAACCTAAAATGCTGGTCATCAGCAAAAGCAAAAGAAACCCATATGAGGTTAAAGCTGTGGTAGATTTTGGAGGAAGAAATTGTCATCCAGGACCTGCCTGCTTGCATTTAGCATAAGAGACAGATAGACTTTTTCAGAGAGATAAACAAACAATTGTTTGCTTTTCCCTAAAATGTCACCTCCCAAAAACTTATTCACATGTGATTGTGGTCCAACAGCGTTTGGGAATGTAGGAAGATTGGTTGGTCAGTCTATTCACCACAGGGTTTTAACCACAGCTGAATTTGTTGGAAAAGGGAAACTCGCCTTGTATCCCTGCTCGCTGGCAGCCAAGCAGAGCTGTCTGGGAGCAGAGGAGGGGCAAGGGGCCACCAGCTGCTGGCCGGGGGCTGGGCAGGTCACAAATAGGCAATGTTATTTAACTGGAGTGCATCTTTGTCATAGCATCTACAGGGCAAGTTTGTTACATTTGGCAGACTCCTCACTCCCCTGCACTTTTATCTAGTGATATAAGTTGGTGACAAGGTCCGAATGATTCACAGAGGCAGGAGTTTTCCTAATACTCAGCAAAGTGGCAGGACTTCCAGAGGAATTATTCAATTACTACTGCAAATACTCCTGAAACACAAACGTGAATGACTGGTTTATAAGTAACATTTAAAATTCTTGCATCTACTCACTAGCTGGATTCTTATGAATTCTGCCTGGGAACAGTACTATCCTTCCCATCCAACCTGTCACCCCAGCTCACGCCACCTCTGCCCCTTACTGGCTAGGCACCTTGTGGATCTGGTTATAAGACATATACATGATTTCTCACTAAGACAGAGCACCAAAAGAATAGTCATCTCAGGTCATGTATCCAGAAGTAACTTGCCTAAGTCTGAGCTTACCAAATAAGGACCAATCCAGAAAAAATCACTCCTTTCTGAAATGGGTGACAGCAGGAGAGACACTGTGGAGGTGTCTCCCTCTCTCTTCTGAAAGAAGGACTGCCAGCCCAGATTTAAACAACTATTTTTCATCTGTGCAAAGTTAGGTGAGATGAATCCCACCTCCAGTGCTTGAATTAGGAGCCACAGCTATTTCTTTCACACCAGCTGTAATGGAGGCAAGATCTGGAAGGACTGCATAGCCTGGATCACTCATCTCACTCTTAAATTTAAACATTGCATTAGTAGAAATGCCTAAATTAGGCATGTAAAGTAGGTGGTTTAAATATGGTCCCCGATCATAATTTCATATGCTTTTAGAGTGCCTGGAAACACTTGGGCTTCCTTCCAGACTGAAACATCTAAATAGTATTGCATTATAAAGATAGTGTGAATGATGTATAGCTCTGTATCGCAAAGTAATGCGTAGAATTTTTATCTATGTTTACTTTTTCTCCGAGTTTGGTTTACACATCCACAGAGAACCTGCTGATATTAAACACAGCAGTGACCAAAATATGATTGAACTATTGTAAAAAAGAAAAATTATTTTAATCTCTGGATATTCCTTTTTTTTTTTTTTTCCACCCTCATTCTTATTGCTGGGAGATGTTATTTCAAAGATTGGTCATTTCAGTTTATTCCAGATTTTAAGAGGCAGTGAGAAGGTTGCAGACCCAAAAGTAGCCTTATCTAGTTAGTCAATCAAAGAATGTATGCTAACTCCATGCTGAATACCATATTGTCTTCTCTGCCAGGAAAAAACTGAGTCTCCAGTGCAGTGTCTTGCTGGCTTACAGTTAATTTAAAAATGGGAAAGTTTTATGGAATTTAGTGTAAGGCTGAAAATGTAAGTTTAGTTTACTCTGCTGGGCAAAGGTGTAGTTGGGACCAGCATAAATGGGAGAGGGTGGAGTGTTTGGTTTTTTTGCCTTTTTTTTTTTAATCTTATGTTTAGTTTTTCTCTTCACAGTAATGATACCCTTATTAAATGCATGTGAATTAATGCAGAGATGGCCAGAGAATCATAGAATCACAAAAGCCCCTGGCTTTGAACACTTCTAGGGAAGGGGCAGCCCACAACTCAGGACAAGCTATTGCTGTGCCTCACCACCCTCAGGAAAAAGAATTTCTTCCCAATAGCTGACCTAAACCTCCTATCTTTCAGTTTAAAGTCATTCCCCCTTGTCCTGTCACTACATGGCATTGAAAAAAGCCCCTCTCCAGCTCTCATGTAATCCCCCTTTAGGTATTAGAAGCTCTTAGGTCTCCCCTGAACCTTCTCTTCTCCAGGCTGAACTCTCTCAGCCTGTCTCCATAATAGAAGTGCTGCAGCCTTCGGATCATCTTCCTGGCCTTCTCGGGACTGGCTCCAATGGGTCCACATCTTTCTTGTGTTGGAGGCCCCAGAACTAAATGCAGTACCCCAGGTGTGGTCTCACCAGAGTGGAGCAAAGTGGGAGAGTCACTTCCTTTGACCTGCTGGTCACACTTCTTTTAATGCAGTTGGTTTTCTGAGCTGTCAGCACAATCTGCCAGGTCATGTTGAGCTTCTTGTTATCCAGTATGCCCAAATTCTTCCCTTCAGGGCTGCTGTGGTTGCATTGAAACAGCTTCTCAATAAACAGGTTGTAAGAATTTCTTAGAGTGGACACAACTATACGTACTGCCTTTACCCTAGTCTCAAAAGCATTACCAGCCAGAAGAATCTTTCTCAAATCTCTTTCATGAAAAAGAATTTTCTATTTAGATGGTTCCAAATTATACTTAAAAAAAAGGTGTGTGTGTGTGTGTGTGTAAATAATAGAAGATTAAACATAAAAGTATCCTTGAATATTTCATTCCATGTGAACCTGTGGTTCAGTTTTACTAGCATGGGTTCCTAGCAACACTGCCTATTCTTGGCCTCACCTTGAGAAGCTGTCAGACTCTCACTTGCTGACTCTCTCAACTTGTTAGCTGTGTTGTGTGACTTCACAGGTCTAGCTTTGCAGTGAATACAGACATCAGAGTGGCTGTAAATCCTGTGTCATACTAAAATACTTTGAGAGTATCCATGCAGCGATGAACCTGTGTTTACAGCTTTTACCTTCATCTAAGAATTGTCTATGAGAAAACTTTATTTGGACTTTGTATGCCAGAATAGTGGAATGTAAGTCACAAAGGCTCTGCTTCAAAGGTATTTCTAGACATAGGAACCCTCCTTTTTCTCATATGGCATCTCCAAATATATTTTCCTGGAGTCAGTTTAAACTATACTCCAAGGAGTTCCTGCACTGATGGAAATTCTATGTATCTCTCCTTGGCCTACACCGGATGTATGTTTCCACGGTATATAGATGTATTTTATTCCAAAAGACCAAAAAAAGGCTTGGAAGCATTTATGAAGCAGATGAAGGGAAAATTATTAGCAGGAATGGGGTGGAGATGGCCAGGTGGAGGACCTTCGAATGAATTGTGCCACTGTATTACGGCTACATATGCTGGTGTCTCCGCAACGTCTAATTTATAAACTTGACACTCAATGGGTCTATTTTCAAGGATCATAGTTTATCTGTAAGAGATCTGTATATCCACCTAACAGAATAAAAAAATGACACCTATATTAAACATAACTTGGGTACAGTCCTGCATAAGTATTTACACAAAAACAAATTAAGATGTAAGAGACAGTCCCTTCAGTCTCATTTAGCTTCCCTGTTCTTTCCTGTTTTGAAAGAAGAATTTACCTTTCCAGAGGTTCAGGAAGGTCTGAAGAATATTCATAGTGATTGCTCACTTTCAGTTACATGTAAGTAAAATAAAGATTTATGTAAAAGATGGCAGAATATAATTTCAAATCAGGCACATTCCTCCCTAGTGTCATGTGAATAAAGGTTCACAGAATCTTGTATAATAATTTTATAATTATTACAAATTATTACCTTATATTTCCAGTGTACTTTCCAGATCATGTGGACACCCACCTATTGGAGCAAGAACAGAGGAGGGCCACAAAGATGATAACAGGGCTGAAGCACCTCTTCTATGGAAACAGGTTACGAGATGGACTTGTTCAGTCTATGGAAGGCTCCAGGGACACCTTAGAGGATCCTCCTAGTTAGGACCAACAAGATATCTGGAGAGGTGCTTTTTACAATGACATGTAGGGACAGGACAAGGGATAACGGCTTTAAACTGAAAGAGGGTAGGTTTTAAACTAGATATTAGGAATAAGTTCTTTACTGTGAAGGTGCTGAGGCACTGGAACCTGTTTCCCAGATAAGTTGTGCCTGCCCCATCACTAGGACTATTCAAGGCAAGGTTGAAGAGGGCTTTGACAACTTGGTCTAGTGGAGATGTCCCTGCCCATGGCAGGGGGGTTGGAACTCAATGATCTTCAATGTCCCTTCCAACCAAAACCATTCTATGATTCTATGATTTTAAACTTAAGGAAGGAAAGAAGGAAGTGAGTAACCTGAGGTGCATTGTTGAACTTCAGCCATTTGGGTTAAACCCAAAAGATTTACAAGTAAGACCTTGCACTGGAAGATAAAGGAACTGTTTTGCATGGGGACAAATCTTCATCTCCACGAATGTGCAGCATCAGTGATTTTCAGGGAGAGATTCAATCTCTTAAAGTTTATGTACATCACATGCTACAATCATTTCATCTTGAAAATAAGAAGAGATCAGACCAAAAGCACAACTGGAATCAGAATAAAGGCTTTTTTTAAGCTTTGCAATTTGAAAATAATGTCATTTTACTGTGCATTTCAAGGCTGAGTAGCAGAAACCAGTCAGTGGAAGGAAAGCTGTTGATGTTGTGCCATATGTCTAACCTGATAAACCAAACTGGAAAACATAGTAACAGAATATCTCATGAGATCTTGTCTTCATAAGGTTTACAAATTAGAGAGAGTGTTCAGGTAAGCATATAAAACCATGAGTCCTCAAATCTCAGAACATCAAAGGATTTGAAGCTTGCATGTTGCTTCTAACATACATTTTCATCTACTTTGTTATGACTTTGGAGTGTCTAAATTTCTTTTAGGTTTCTTTTTGAATTCTGAATTTCTGTGAACCTATTCAGAACTACCTGTCATGCCACCATTGAGGTGAGAAAGTCTTATAATACCAGGGAATGCCTAATTTCCAGAAAAGGTGTAGCAAAAGTTTTGATTCAAGACACACTAGATCTGACAGAAAGCATAGATATTCCTAGAGAAATGAGGGTATAACCTCACATCCCACAGCCTTATTAGGGAATTCTATGTTTTGTTCAATCCACTAACCTTGATTCAAACTAGGAATGAGTCAGTTTTTGGAGCAATCTCAAAATCACTTGCTCCTGTAGTCATGAAGTATTTTTTTCCAAAATCTGGTTGTGATTTCTCAGCCTGAGAATATTGCAATTCTACATAAAGTTTCTACTCATGTGAGATTAAATACCTAAGGCCAAATACCATGTGCAAAGCTACTGTATTGTTATGACAATAAAACTCCTGGCAATGGTCCTAATCAAAGGACACAATCCTAAAACCACAGACTATATACACAGTCAGGTAAATACATCTGGAATCTGTAATCTATTCCTTGACCCTTTTGAATAAACTCCTGCTCATAGCTTTAAAAACTTTTACTTCGCTATTTAAAATAGTTGTCTTTCACTGAGTCATGGTTGCTAAGAAGGCTAGCATACCAAATGGGAGGAAGTTAGGTAGACTTATGGGACAAATGCAGACTGTAAAAAACATTTGTTATTGTTTCACAACACCTAAAGACTTAGAGAGCAGTAAGAAAATGAGAATAGAATGACAATGAGCTGTGCAGTGCAGGTGATGTCGTGATTAAGGTCCTGTACTGGCACAAGATGACCTGGCTTTTCTTCCTGCTCCTTGGTGCTGCATCAAGGCTGTCCCTGATCAAGGTATCATCTTCCACCTTTCAGCAGTTTTGCTGAGTTCAGCTCTAAATTCACCATGACGTCAATATTCATGGCACAAATTCAGTGCTTCACATACTTTATATTTCTGAAGCATTTCAGCACTTCCTTAACCCAGCCAGAAAGAGTGTTAAACTCTGCTTTAGCTTTCTGAAAGGAAACTCTAGGAGTTTTTAGCATACAAGTCTTCACATTCCCAATCCTCAAATGAAGTTTTACCAAAACCACTTTATAAGGGAGCTACAAGCCGTTTTTTCCAAATGCTTCTGCTGTTTTTTTTCTCTTCTAAGTTTGTTTTTTTAGCCTTTCTCCAGAGCTTTTCTCACTCCTTTTCTGATCTTGTGCACACTCTCCTGTCTCTGATAGATTTTCCCTCATCTATCTCTTGTCTCCTTCCTTATTCCTTTCAGAAGGGATTTGGGTCAGCACTGATCAGCCATGTTTCCTCTGGGCTTATTGGACACTTCTGTCTCAGTTTGACAGATGAAATTTCCAAAACTCCTAGTTAATTTTAGGGTGTCTGGGGGAGGAAGGATCCTGGCACTGAACCAAACACACATTTAAATGTGCCAGAAAATTACACAGCAGTCAGAAAATTGCAAAATCTGCAATTTTTGTGCAGCCCACAATTTTCTAGAGGTCTTGATTATCATCCGGAGTTCAGTGTTTTACAGGAAGTGCAAGAGGTTACGTTTCCAGTGATTTTTAAGTGACCCTGAAACTATTACACTGGATTACACAAGGATTAACTATTTCAGTGATATTTCCATATATTTTAAGACCAGACAACATGGAAAAAAAAAATCTTTTTTTATGAAACAGATTGTAGTTTTGAAGGTTCTTAAGTAAAACAGTAAATCATCCAAGCAATGGTGGATCTAATGTGTTTTGTCTTTGGGGACATCCAAACTGACAATTCTGTTATAGGATTGTGGTTTTGTGCATAACTGCATAATACAATAGTGGTTTCAGAGACTATCTTACAAACCAAGAGCAATGTAAGTTACTCATGACATAGATAATGCTAATAACGTGAGAATACATAGCTGCTGCCTGTTGAAAAACAGAAAATATGGATGTTACCCTGTGACTGATTTTGTGATTTGCTACAACATGACAAGTTTGCATGCACCCCAAGATGCCAGCTACCAGCTTGTGAGCTTGGCGACAGTCAGCAAAAACCCACTGTAGGTGAATGTGCAGGTGCCTGAGTGTACAGAGCTCTGTAACATTTTTTCAGCACAACCCTTCCCCCCCCCCCACCCCCCCCTTTTCTTCAACCGCATAATTAAATGGAGGGGAAAAACACAAACTTACACCATGAATTCTCACTGCCCAGCTCATGAATGAAATGCCAGGACAGCCTGGGTGTCAGGACTATCTAATTTTCTCTTGCATGCTGTCATTTGTGTTTAGGCAGAGCTGCCAGGAGTATGTATCTGCAGCTTTGAAGATGGCCAGTGAAATCCCCACTGTAGGCTACTGCAAAGGCACTGCATGCTTTCTTTCCCAGTGTTGAGGTGCCAGCTAGCACGTGTTGCTTGCATTCAGTGCAAGAGGAAAATAAGAGATTTTTACGAGGGTTGTAAAGACTAAGGGATACATCTGTATCCAAGAATCCTCTCAAGATTTTTATTTAAGCTTTTGTTTCTCTCAACATTTTTAATTGCTGTCAAAAGGCAATTGCAAAAGTTGAAACTTGCAAAGATCATCTTACATTGCAGAAACTGTTTTATCTGGTTTGGGAGAATATTTTACAGCTGTGACTATGTTCTTCTCTGCGCAACATCACCCTGGCCCCTCCATGCCCAGCCACACTGTAGCTTTGTGTAGAGATGGGAGTAGGGCACATGCACCCACCTCTGAGAGGACTCAGCAAGAAGGGAGCAAATACTCTCTTGCGGGTTCCTCAGTCTGGTCAAGTGGGGATGGGGAGCCTGAGAAGCTCCTGTACACTGAGGCACAACTGTTGTGCTTAGATTCTGCATTTAAGACAGCCTTGCCAATTAAACACAGCATCTTTTACCATCTATAAGCTGTAGCAGGTTCCTGTTAAAAGGCATTAGTCATATTTGGCCCTTTTTCTAGGAAAACTTTAGAATGTACTGACTTTATGTCAGCCTACAAAATGATAAAAAGCAATAAGGTTGGGTGAACAATAATATTGTACCACAGTAGATTTGCAACCCAATGGGCAGAAACCTGAGAGCTTCACAGATAAGAAATGGATTGAGGACAGAGTGACAGGAGTAAGCGACCTCAGTACCTAGGTAAGGTCTCTTCAGGCACTTATCTCCTGAGGGTATAAAGTCTGTCATATACTTGTCTCATAGTTCTGGATTCAAACTGCATCTATGACTTCAGTCTTGGTACACTCACACAGGCTGTTTGAGGTCTTCAATTGAACCCAGGTCCTCTGAGTTGAAGAATGTCCCAGTAGAATGTTAATTAAAGTTAACTTTTGGTATAATGTTTCCTTTTATGAAGAGCACATATGTGCACAGCATTTGAGGATAGCACTTTATATAGAAAGACAGTCTGCTCTTCAGCATATGAAGCATGAAGCATGGACAGACCTTTTGGCCTACCTATCTTGAGAAAATCTTGCAAAAAATGCAGCTTGCTGATTTGTGTTAAGTGGAATTAATCGATTTATCATCACTTACAAAAGTGGGATCATCCATTTAACAAAATGTCATCTCTATTGACACACTTTCTAAGCTGATACTTCATAGAATCATAGAATAGTTAGGGTTGGAAAGGACCTGGCCTTGAACATCACCAGGGATGGAGCACTCACAACCTCCCTGGCCAACCCATTCCAG